>CM076581.1:1466731237-1466847139 GCA_034641835.2 Pinus albicaulis
TTCACTAAGCTCCATCATCTTGTTGCATTTTCAAAATTGACCGATAATTCAAAATATATGTGGCTAAGTTGTTAGATAATATCTTAGCCCAATCCACAACAGAATAATTAACAGTAGCATTCAATAATGGTAGCCATTCAGATGAAAACTTATTAATATCTAGCTTTCCAAAAAGCCTACAGAGCATAGCAGCAGCAAAGCAATATGGAGAAGTGAGAGAACCAGTACTATACATACCGTGTTTATCCTTTTTTAGTGGTTCGTCTCTCCTTGACCAATCCTTGGTGCATTTTTCTAGGTTTTCATTTTCTTTGGCAAACTTCTCCATGAACTGTTTGTTATAAGTTGCCTGTGGCTCCGGCAAATGATACATGAGTCTCAAATCTTGTGGAGTAAATGAACCAATGAGTTCTTGACCCTGAGTCTTAAATTGTCTGTTTGTAATATCCGTGCTGTCCAGTACCCATTTAACCATATCCGTGTATGGAAGAATTTTAGGCCTCGCTGCTATTCGGTGCAATAATGAACAAGCTAGCTCTGTAATGGACGCATCAGAAAACCCATGTGAACCTGTAGTAGTTGTAACCTCCATTACTCTGGGGTTCTTGTTGAGTCTCAAATTTGCATCTTTTCCATACACCTTTCTATACCTTTTTCATTCACCTAAACCTTCCCAGTTGTCAATATCATTGTATATTAATTGCAAAAGAGCATCTAAGATGGTTTTTAACTATATTTTTGTGTCTGTTGTTTGATTTAGATTTTTCTCATTTAGCTGCAGAATCTTGCCACTTTCCGCAGCTGCTGCAACTTTCCGCAGCCATTTTGTGAAACTCTATGTTACAGGTGTCTTCAGGTAAAACAAGCCACATGGGCAAGTCAGAAATGATGTGGACATGGATCGTGTCCTATTGGCTCGGGCAAATTCATCCCAGGAGGCTGCAGTCAAAGGTGGCCAAGTGGAAGTCAACCGCAGAGTCCACGGTGACAGGACTCTGTTTCTCGTCACGTGGAGATTTCTATGGCCGTTTCTGAATTTCGGGAGACAAATCAACACTTGTACATGGCTCCATAAGCCGAATTCAAGCATCCACTTCTCATAAATTTACTCCTCAACGCGGCCATGATCCTAGATCTTTGGACGTAATGGTTTACGTGTTATGTATCAGCATAAACTTTAGGAAATTAGTTACATCACCTTCAGTTATAAATAATGCGTTTGCATACGCATAAGAGTTAGTTTTTTATTAGTCTCCATTAGCTTCCAGATAGCTCTATAATGTAATTACGCTGCCACTGTGCCGTAATATCACGTTGCTGTTATGACTGCATTTTAATATATAAGAAGACTCTGTTTCAAAGCGTAATTCGTACTTGAAGTCTGTTGCCAAGGCTGGTGTAGAGGGCCCCTGCACAGCTGAGGTTTTGTGCATTATTGTATAGTTCTTTTTTTATTTCTTAAAGCTCCTTGTGCCATAATTCATTCACATGTTTATACATTGCATCTTTCATGGTATGTATGCTTCATTTCTGTTTATAATCTTTCATGCTTTACATTTTACTTCTGTCTCTCATGTTTTATGTTATTGTTAACTGATCAGTGTTCTTGTTTCAGGTTACAAATAGGCAGCCCGGGCATTTGCATAACTTTTTGACTAATGACATGGAATTAATATTGTTCTACATCTAATTTAATTTTCTTAGTTTTTGTTTAATTTCAGTACTTCTTTGTTTATTTCAGTCTTGCACATTTGTTTCAGTAGTTAGATTTAGATATATTAAATTTCTCATGACATCTTCAGTTACCTCCGAAAGCCACAGCTGGACTGATGGTGAGGGATTGAATTATGAATGTGTAGTTTGATATTAGTTTACTTTCTGCAATTTAGATATATTAAATTGCTCATGACATCTTCAGTTACCTCCGAAAGCCACAGCTGGACTGATGGTGAGGGATTGAATTATGAATGTGTAGTTTGATATTAGTTTACTTTCTGAAAGTTAGATATATTAAATTGCTCATGACATCTTCAGTTACCTCTGAAAGCCACAGCTGGACTGATGGTGAGGGATTGAATTATGAATGTGTAGTTTGATATTAGTTTACTTTCTGCAAGTTAGATATCAGGTTACTCAATTTGTTTATGGTTACCTCCGAAAATCATAGCTGGACTAATGATGAGGGATCAGAAGATAAGTTGATGTAATTTGATTTAGATTTACTTTGTTGCAACTTTTGGATTTCTTTCAGCATAGTTTCTTTTTTGTTTGAACAGCAGCAAGAATAATGAGTTTCATGATCAGTAGTTCATTGTTTGATTTATTAGACTAGCAACACATTTTCATTTTAGTAGCACATTTTCATTTCCTTTCAAGTTTTGTCATTGTATGTTTCAAATTCCTTTTGAAGCTTCAAGTTGGTAAATCATTATAAAGGATATCATTTCCTTGAACAATCATAACCATACTTGTTTTTATTTATTTTTCCATCTCACTTTAGAAAACCAAAAACGACAAAAAGTTAAGAAATAGGTTATCTTGCACATATAGTGCACCACACTTCATCAGCTTACGAATCCCGGATTGAAAAATTAAATGCAGCAATTTAGGACACACTAAATTGACCAAACATTTTGGCGTCGTTGCCAGGGAAGTGTAACTAGGTAGCCAATTTCTTTAAAAAAAAAACAAAATAATAAAAGAAGGGAAAACTTGATAACTTCTTGAAGTATGCTCTCCTCTTGCACCTAGTGTGATATGGAGGATCAGAAAAGAGAGTTATTGGTTCAAGTAATTTCTTAAGTATGCTCTCTTCTTGCACTTAGTGTGACCTAGAAGATCAGAAAAAGAATTATTAGCCCAACTTTAAAATAAAAAAATGACATGCATAGAGCAAGAGATTCTAGGGGAAGGTTTATAGCTAAAGCCAAGAGTTTGATTTTCACAACCCCATCTTCTTCAAGGCATAGACAAGAATCACCACCATCTACCCCTAGCCTTAAGATTTTTGGAATTCAAGGAGCAGCTGAATTAGAGGATTCTCCTATACCACCTACTAAATCTCATTTAGAAAAGGAAGAGACTCCCTCTCATCCTCCCTTGATAGAAGAACTAGAGGACTTTAAGGACTCCAAAGAAACTATCATGGCAGAGGAAGTAATAAATGGATTTGGAGGTAGAGGTAGAAGAGGAGGAAACAATGGAGACAACAATGGTGAAGAAAATAATGGAAGAAATAGGGAAGGAGACAACTTGTTTGGATTCCCTATAGTTGATGAGGAAACTCATACAACAATGAAAAATATCTCACCATCTGTCCTCCCTAACTTTTATGGATTGCGAAGTGAGGATCCTAAAACATTTCTGTTTGAGTTTGAAGTTGTGTGTCGAACCTATGACTATATGGAAGCATCTGTCCTCCCTAAATTTTATGGATTGCGAAGTGAGGATCCTGAAACATTTATGTTTGAGTTTGAAGTCGTGTGCCGAACCTATGACTATATGGAAGACTCTCAAAAACTCAAACTGTTTCCTTCAACATTGAAGGGAGCCGCTTTGAAATGGTTCATGGGATTAGCCACCCAATCTATTAGGACTTGGAATGATATGAAACAAACATTTTTGGATAGATACTTGGACTATTGTATGCCCACCAATCATAAGGATGAGGTATTCAAAATGATGCAAAAAGAAGATGAAAATTTGGAAGACTTAATTGAAAGATTTCAATACAACTTGAAAAAAGCAAAGATGAGCAACTTAGATAATGAAACCTTGAAAGCCCTCCTATTAAAAGCCATTAGAGATGAATGGATAGACATTTTAAACATGATGGGGAAAGGAGACATTTCTCAACTTCCATTTCGTGATATAACAGAACTATGTATCCATCTCTCAAGGGGAAAATCTAAAACAGGAAAAGGGCCTAGGGATTCTTATTTTATTAGGGCTAACAAATCTGCAACTGGATCGGTAAGTAGGGTAGAGATTGGTAATATGCTTGATGAGTTCAAAACTGATATCTTAGGGAGCCTTAGTGAACAACTAGACACCCTTAAAATCCAAAACAAGCAGAAAGCAGAAACAGATGCTTTAGCCATCTTTTGTCCGAAATGTAGGAAGAAACATGCTCTAAGGGAATGTCCCTTGGATGCAAAAGTTGTAGAAACATGTATGATTTTCTCAGAGAATCATGAGACCAAGGATTGTCCATCAATTCCTGGACTCAAAGCTGTCTTTCAAGAAGATCCAAATTCAGTAGAATCTCTCTGTTTTGTTGCAAGAAGACCTTGGCAGGGACAACAAACTCAAGGGTTTAACAACCCTATGAATCTTCAAACCCCACCAAATTGGAATCCTTGGCAACAACCTTGGCCCCAAAATCAAAATCCATATCAGCCATGGGTACAAGGGATGCAAAATCCTTATGGGAGATTTGCTCAATTTTATCAATATCCTCCATCTTTTCAAAATCAGCAAGCTCCACAACTTCCAAACCCAAATCCACAACTTTCATTGCCATTTCCACAACAACAACCTTCTCAACAAAATCCAAATCCTCAACTCATGCTCCCATACCAAAAAAAGATAAATCAACTTCCAGCTCAGCCATTGCCAAATCCTAACAATAAAAATCCTTAGAATGCTTACATGGTAGAAGGAAACAATTTCCTACCTATATGATTGTTCCTCTCAACGATGTACAACTCAGATCTGGTACAGTTTTAAAAAAACCTTCTATAGATATTCAAGAACAAGATACCTCTGAGGAGGACTCTCTTAAAGTCAATGAGGGTTCTGAGGAAGCATCTCTTCAAAATTCAAACATTCAAAAAGAAAAAGAAAAGTTAACACCCACAACTCCTATAGTTGAGCAACCTGCATCTTCATCTACACCTCCTTTTCCCGAAAGACTACAAATTGACAAGGGGTGGAAAAACAAATCTTGTTGCCTAACTATGATTTTCTAGATGAATTGAAGAATGTTTGTATCAAGATTCCCTTGCTACAAGCCATTCGAGAGATTCCTATTCTAGCAAAAACAATAAAGGAGTTGAGTTTCAAAAGACCAGGAAGGAAACTTAAAGACACAAGAAGAATCCACCTGGTAGGAAAGATTGCAGATATTATGATGGGAAAAATTACCATGCAGAAGTATGTAGATCCAGGAAGTCCAATTGTCGAGACACATATAAATGGGATAGAAATTCCAAACACATTGATTGACTTAGGGGCTGCTATCAACATTATGAGTAGACAGACTATGGACCAGCTAAAACTTCCTAACCTTCTTTTTACACCTACTTTACTGCAACTTGCAGATCGATCCATTATTAAACCAGATGGTGTATTAGAATATATTTCAGTCTCCTTAGATTCTTGGGAATATCCAGTAGATTTTATGATTTTGACTCCCA
Source organism: Pinus albicaulis (assembly GCA_034641835.2). NCBI lineage: Eukaryota > Viridiplantae > Streptophyta > Pinopsida > Pinales > Pinaceae > Pinus > Pinus albicaulis. The sequence continues at coordinate 1,466,736,655 of CM076581.1, forward strand.
AGAGTAATCTAGGAGGGAACCCACTTATCTTAGGAAGACCTTGGCTAGCCACAGCTGATGCTTTCATTAGTTGTAGATCTGGGGATATGTACATCTCTAATGGTAATTCGACAAAGAAATTCAATTTGTATCCTCCAGCAAAAGCAATCACAGAAGTAGGAGACAATGAATGGGTTGATGATGAGGACACTATACAACTTGTCTTTACCATTTCTGAAATCAGTGAGGATAGTCAAATTCTGAACACATTAGAAAATTTTGAGACATCTTCAGAATATGACCCCACACAATTTCAGTTGGAATCTGACATAGAATATTTATCATCAAGACAAATGTCTCTTTTCTCTATGGAAGAGTTTGGTAGTTCTACCATTGAGATTTTTCCAGGAAAAACATTGAATATCAACAAACATTTGGAAAAGTCACAACAAAAAGAACTAATCAAAATCTTGCAAAAACATTCTACTGCATTTGCATGGGAGTATATTGACATGAAAGGTATTGATCCTAAGACTTGCATCCATCATATCTATATTGAGGAAAACAATAGACCAATCAGACAACCTCAAAGAAGGATGAATCCAAATCTTAGGGAGATAGTGAAAAAAGAGCTCCAAAAACTACTCAATGTAAACTTCATTTATCCAATTTCAGATAGCCGATGGGTTTCTCCTTTGGTTATAGTACCTAAAAAGAATGGTAAATGGAGGGTATGCATTAATTACAGGGAATTGAACAAAGCAACTTTGAAGGATCACTTTCCTTTGCCTTTTATTGATCAGGTATTAGATACATTAGCAGGTAAAAAGTACTTTTCATTTTGGGATGGTTTTAGTGGCTATAATCAAATTCAGGTAGCACCTGAAGATCAAGATAAGACCACATTTACTTGTCCATGGGGAACTTTTTCCTACCGAGTGCTTCCTTTTGGGTTATGTAATGCACTAGCAACATTCCAAAGAGCAGTACTAGGAATTTTTTCTGATCTAATCCATGATTGTGTAGAGGTTTATATGGATGATTTTACAGTTTATGTTAATTCATTTGAAGAGGCATTAGAAAATTTGGAAAAATTCCTTATAAGATGTAAAGAAATAAACCTTTCATTAAGCCATGAAAAATGCTTTATGATGTTTACTGAAGGTATTGTTTTAGGGCATCATATTTCAGGAGATGGGATTAAGGTTGATAGATCAAAAGTTGAAGTCATCTCCAAGCTGCCTATTCCAAATTGTCAAAGAGATGTTAGAAGTTTTCTAGGATTTCTTGGTTACTATAGAAGATTTATAGAAAACTTCACTAAAATAGCATCTCCACTCTTCAAATTTCTTACAAAAGACTGTGAATTTAAATGGGATCCTGATTGTCAATCAGCCTTTGAAACTTTTAAAACAAGAATATCTGAAGCACCTATCTTGAGAGGACCAAATTGGAAACTCCCTTTCCATATTTCTACGGATGCTTCAGATACAGCTCTAGGAGCTGTGTTGGGTCAAAAAGATTTAGTTCCTTATGCCATTTATTATACCGGTAAAAATTTGACTCCCACAGAGTTGAACTATACTGTGACTGAAAAAGAGTTTTTAGCTGTTGTTCATGCAATTAATAAGTTTAGACATTACATAATAGGCTATGAAACTTTTATTCATACTGACCATTCTGCAATTAGATATTTAATGAACAAACTTGTTACTAATGGCAGAGTGACAAGATGGCTCTTACTTTTGCAAGAATTCAATATTACTGTGTTGGATAGACCAGGAAAACAAAATACAGTAGTTGATTTCTTGTTTAGGATTCAAAATACTAAAGAAGATTCTCCTGTAGAGGATAAGTTTCCCGATGAATACTTGTTTGCAGTAACTATTAAAACTCCTTGCTATGCAGATATTGCTAACTATTTGGTTACATGGAAACTACCTTCACATTTATTTCCAAGTGAAAAACGAAAAATTATTCAGGAGAGTTCAAAATATTCATGGATTTCTAACGAATTGTTTAAAACAGGGCTAGATCTTGTGATCAGAAGATGTGTCGGGGAAGATGAAATGCCTGATATTCTTAAGGCATGTCATGATGAACCATGCGGCGGACACTTTGCAGAAAAAAGGACGGCCTATAAAATCCTCTCTTTAGGATATTATTGGCCTTCCCTCTTCAAAGATGCAAAGCAATATGTCAAAAGGTGTGACAGCTGCCAAAGAGTAGGGAAACCTACCCTTTCAAATGAAATGCCATTGCAAACACAGGTACTCATTGAACCCTTTGAAAAACGGGCTTTAGATTTCATTGGACCTATTAATCCACCATCTAAGCAAAAGAAGTATATATTGGTTTGCACTGATTATGTTACTAAATGGGTAGAAGCTAAAGCATTAGTATCTGCTACTGAAAATTCAGTTGTTCATTTTCTTTATGAGGATATTTTTGCTCGCTTTGGTGTTCCAAGAGAAATTGTGACAGATCAGGGGAGCCAATTCACATCCAATTTGGTGGAGAAGTTGATGGAAGAATACAAAATCAAGCACAGAAGATCTAGTCCTTACCATCCGCAAGAAAATGGTCAAGTGGAGTCCACAAATAAAGTTCTTGAAAGTATCATCACCAAAATTGTTCATCTACATAGAAGAGATTGGGCAGAAAGGCTTCCTGAAGCCTTGTGGGCCTACAAAACTACATGGAGAAATACAACAGGACATTCTCCCTATGAACTTATGGGAAAGAAGTCTTGCTCCCCATTGAGTTCCAAGTTAAGACCTTCAAGATAGCAGTTCAGTTGGGGATGGACTTATCAGAAGCCCAAAAGCATAGAATGGAGTAGTTGAATGAGCTAGATGAGATCAGACAAGAAGCAATTTTAAGAACTGATCTAGTTCAATATCAAAGAGCTAAATGGCATGAAAAGTACATCAAAGAGAAGAAGTTTCAAGCAGGAGATTGGGCATTGTTATTTGATTCCAAGTTTAAAGATTTTCAAGGAAAATTTCAGACTCATTGGCTTGGGCCATATGAGATTGACAAGATCTTTAGCAATGGAGCGGTAAGAATCAAGACCATTGATGAGTTTCAAACTCCTCTTATTGTGAATGGCCATAGATTGAAAGTTTATCATAAGCCACTCTCAAAAGAGGATTCTATCAAATTGTTTCAAGAAAGTTCTACAATCAGGCTGGTATAGAAGAGTTCTTCTTCTCCACCAGCCTAGCTTTTGTTCTTTTCAATTAAAAATAAAAATAAAAATAAAATAAAATGGTATAAGCCTGAAAACCAATCACTGATTGGCAGTCTTATACAGAAAATATAGGGTGAAAATCAGGAAAACCTGACACTCTATATTTTCCAAAAAAAATCTCTCTTTCATTTCACAAATTTTGTGACCATTCACTCCATTCCATTCCACTTCATTCCATTTCATTTCACTTCATTTTACTCCATTCCAATTCATTTTATCTATTTTCATTCCATTTCATCAATAAAAATATTTTTCATGACCATTTCCATCTGGTCATTTGTCATCTGTTCATCTCCATTTCATCCAACTAATAGCTATGTCAATTTCCGCAGCTGACATCTGTTTCCGCAGCTGACTCCAGTTTCCACAGCCAGAAGCAGATTCCGCAGCTACTACTCTGTTTTCAAAAGAATGTACAGACAGAAGTTATTTCCATAATCATGAAATAAAATGCAGGTGAGAGGATCAAAAATGAAGACAGGGAGCATTCAAGACACCAATAAAGAGTAACCAGTTGAAGACCAAGGAAAAGGCAAAGATTCCAAAGGTATGAATAAAATTTATTTCAAATAGCATTGAAAAACACATTTTTATATAGTTCTGAACCATAAGCTCCATCCATTATGTGCAATGATTATATTGACAATTCCGTAACCTTTCACGATCTCCATATTACCCTCTCGCATTCATTCTCAAACGATTCCATCATTAAACCCCCGATCTTCACTCATGTTCCAATATCCCACCGGTGACAATGAGACGTATTTGATTTGACCACGGACTCTTACAGCCGCATAAATCCATAACCATTGTTGAAACGTGCTCATATTTATTGTGCAGCCACCAAAATTCAAAACGCTGCCGGATGTGTTATACTCTGTTAATCTCTCTGTCGTGTCTCTGTCGTGCTTACGAAACCCCACTCTGTTCTGTCTCACTCCATTTCGTTCATTGTGCTCATTCCCATTCTCTGAAATTTACCCACAGTCATTGTGCTCATCTCTGTGCATTCAACCGTTCTATTTCCATTAAACCCTCACGCAGGCAAATTTGTGAAGAGCAGAAAAGAAAAAAATGGGTAAGTTGCTAAGAACAGAACCAGAAGGACCTAAGTTTATAGAGGGATATCCGCAAGTAAAGGATATATTGAAGAAAACAAATTGGCTGCGGTTTATCCAGAAATTCAGAGGTTATCATAAAGAAGTCACGAAGGCATTCGCAAGGTCGTTTGATGGCTTGGAAGCAAAGATTGGAGACCTTAAGTTTGCGGTCAATGAAGCATCTATAGCAACAACCACGGAACTTCTTCAGGAGGGTGAGCGTTGGTTTAAAAATAAAAGCATCAGTGATGAAGCCTGGAGAACAATTTTACGAAACCAAGGTATGGACATAACTGTTTTTAAAAGAGGAATTCCTGTGCATGCATTGAAAGAGGAATGGGCTACTTTGCTGCTAGTTGTTCAGAAATTTATTACATGTGAAGGCCGTTCTGGGTCCATGTATATGTACCATACCAGGTTACTGATGAATTTTCTAGATAATCAAACTCTCAATCTCCCATATTTTCTGTTCAATAGTTTGAAGAAAATGTCCGTGATTGTTTAGAAACATTTAGGAGATGTAGAACCCCATCTATATCACCACAGCCTTGTAAAAATTTTGATTGAAAAGGAGTTAAAGGAAAAGAAAGACACATGGGAACAATTTCTGGTTAGAAATTTCTTTGAGGAACCTCAGGAAATTCCTGAAGGTAGTACAACAAGAAGGAGTAGAAGAAAAAGAATAAATAATGAAACTCAAATTACTCCTATTCAAGAAATTCCTGAAGTTAGCACAGCAAGAAGAAGTAGGAGAAAAAGAACAATTGATGAAATTCAAAATATTCCTACTACTACCATTGAAAGAACTGATAGGAAAGAGAGACTGTCAAAGAGGAAGAAGAAAGAAATCAAGGGTAAGAAGCCAATAACACCAAAAGAGAGAAAAACTATTGAGGCTATACATAAAACCCCTTCTTCCGAAGAAGAAGATCACCAAGTGTTATCTGAAAGATTAATTTATCTTCAAAAACAGTCCTCTATGGCCAAGAAGACAGAGAAAGGAAAACAAAAACAAAAGGATAGTGCACCACAGCGTGTGAGAAGAAGCAACAGACTTAAGGGGAAATTGAGGAAAATGCAAATGAAGGGTCCTCATTTAATTGATTTGGGAGAGGAAACATCTGAACAGTCCCCAGCTGACCATAGTCCATCTTAGTCAGTTAGTGAACCTGGTTCATTTCATTCTCAGTCAGACATTGAACATAGTCCATCCCATTCTCAGCAAGATGTTGATGTGAGCCCTTCTCAACCAGATTTTGAAGATAACTCTCCTTCACGGCATTTTGGGGACAGCCCAATAAAAATGACACCTGAAATAGACCCCAAGCAGCAGGAAGTATATGACTATATAGAATCTTTGGAAAAGGCAGCTACAGGTCCTAGTACTTCATCCATCCAGCCTCATACAGTACAGGATGATTTAGTCCAAACACTAAAACAGGAAGTCTTTGAGCTAGAGCTTTTAAATAGACACATCAAAAATGAAAATGAGACATTGAAGGAACAAGGCAAACTGGACAAAATCATCCATGATAATACCATGCTACATCTGGGAATATGGCAGAAGAAGAACAAGAAATTGAAAAGGAAATGCCAGAAGTTGAGCAGAGCACTGGTTAATATCAAATTTAGGTGCTTAATGAAGAAACCCAGAATGTTGGCAGCTCCAAAGAAGAGGAGGAGAGGATTGGATGTGCTGGCTGAAGTGTCAAGGCATATGAACTAAGGAAGGAATATCAAAATTTTGGTTGCATGAGGACATGCAACACCTTCACAGTGGGGATATGTTGAGTCTCAAATCTGCATCTTTTCCATACACTTTTCTATACCTTTTTCACTCACCTGAACCTCCCAAACTGTCAATATCATTGTATGTTAATTGCAAAAGAGCATCTAACATGGTTTTTAACTATATTTTTTTGTCTGCTGTTTGATTTAGATTTTGTTCATTTAGCTGCGGAATCTTGCCACTTTCCGCAGCTGCTGCAACTTTCCGCAGCTATTTTGTGAAACTCTATGTTACAGGTGTCTACAGGAGAAACGAGCCACATGGGAAAGTCAGAAATGATGTGGACATGGTTCGTATCCTATTGGCTCGAGCAAACTCATCTAAAGAAGCCGCGGTCAAAGGCGTCCACATGGAAGTCAACTATAGAGTCTCACGGTGACAGGACTCTGTTTCGTGTCACGTGAAGGTTCATATGGCCGTTTCTGAGCTTGCGGAGGACAAGTCGACATCTGTACATGGCTCCATAGCCGAATTCAAACATCCACTCCTCATAGATTTACTTTGCAATACGGCCATGATCCTAGATCCGTGGACGTAATGGTCTACGTGTTCTCCACCAACATAAACTTTAGGAGACAGTTATATTTCTTTTGTTATATATAACGCGTTTGCATACGCATATAGAGTTAGTCTCGATTAGTCTCTGTTAATTTTATTAAGTCTGCTCTGTAATGTAATTACGCCGCCTTTGTGCCGTAATACTACCATACTGTTATGACTGCATTTTTATTATAAGAAGACTCTATTTTCCAACGTAATTCGTACTTGAAGATCGTTGCCAAGGCTGGTGTAGAGGGCCCCTGCTCAGCTAAGGTTTTGTGCATTAGTGTATAGTCCTTATTTCATTTCTTTAAAGCTCATTGTGCCATAATCCATTCACATGTTTATACATTGCATTTTTCATGATACATATGCTTCATTTATGTTTATAAACTTTCATGCTTTCCATTTCATTTCTGTCTTTCATGTTTTATGTTGTTAATCACTGATCAGTGTTCTTGTTTCAGGTTATAGATAGGCAGCCCGGGCATTTTCATAGCTTTTTGAATAATGACATGGAATTAACATTGTTCTGCTGCTAATTTGTTTCTCTTAGTTTCTGTTTAATTTCAGTACTGTTTTGTTTAATTCAGTTTTGCTCATTTGCTTCAGTAGTTAAATTTAGATATATTGAACTGCTCATAACATCTTCAGTTGCCTCCGAAAGCCACAACTGGACTGATGGTGAGGGATTGTATTATGAAATGTGTAGTTTGGTATTAGTTTCCTTTCTGCAAATTTAGATATATTAAACTACTCATAACATCTTCAGTTGCCTCCGAAAGCCACAGCTGGACTGATGGTGAGGGATTGTATTATGAAATGTGTAGTTTAGTATTAGTTTTCTTTCTGCAAATTTAGATATATTAAACTGCTCATAACATCTTCAGTTGCCTCCGAAAGCCACAACTGGACTGATGGTGAGGGATTGTATTATGAAATGTGTAGTTTGGTATTAGTTTTCTTTCTGCAAATTTAGATATATTAAATTGTGCATGACATCTTCAGTTACCTCCGAAAGCCACAACTGGACTGATGGTGAGGGATTGAATTATGAATGTATGGTTTGATATTAGTTTACTTTCTGCAAGTTAGATATCAATTACTCAAGTTGTTTATGGTTACTTCCGAAAATCATAGCTGGACTAATGATGAGGGATCAGAAGACAAGTTGATGTAAATTGATTTAGATTTAATTTATTGCAACTTTTGGATTTCTTTCAGCATAATTTATTTTGTGTTTAGACAGCAGCAAGAATAGTTTGGTTTCATGCTCACTAGTTCACTGTTTTGATTTATTAGACTAGCAACACCTTTTCATTTCAGCAGCATATTTTCATTTTCTTTCAAGTTTTGTCATTGTACTTTTCAAATTCCTTTTTAAGTTTCAAGTTGGTAAATCATTATAGAGGATATCATTTCCTTGAACAAACATAACCACACTTGTTTTCATTTTAGAATTTCCATTTCATCTTAGAAAACCAAAAACGACAAAAAGTTAAGAGATAGGTTATCTTGCACATATAGTGCGCCGCACTTCATCAGCTTACAAATCCCGGATTGACAAATTAAATGCAGCAATTTAGGACACACTAAATTGACCAAACACCAATCTGCATCCGTGAAGCCACACAGCTTCACCTCATCCTCCTGTTTGTACCACAAACCATATCCCGATGTGCCTCTAAGATAACGCAATACATGCTTGCCTGCCTTTCAGAAGAGCTTGGTAGGATTAACCATAGCTTGTGAAAGCTGGTTAACATCATAGCATATATCAGGTCGTGTATTGACCAGATACATAAGCGACCCCACCAACTGTCAATAAACAGTGGCATCCACTACCTCTGTTGTAGTAGCATCCTCCTTCCTCCAACCTCCAGGAAGAGGAGTATCAATAGGCTTGCAGCCATGCATTTTGAACTTCTCCAGTATCTCCTGGGCATACTTACCCTAAGAAACAAACAGTCCATCACTGCGCTGCCAAATTTCCAATCCTAGGAAATAATGAAGGAGGCCTAAGTCCTTCATCTCAAACTCAATCCACTGTCTCCCCGACTTCAATCAGCTGATCAATGATCCTATTCGCCACGATGTCAGTTGGCCTGCTATGCCAACCAAGCTCCTCTCTGACATTCCCAATTTTGAAGGCCTTGCTAGTGAAGACCCCTCTAACCATATCTGATCTTTCCACATGTGGTGTTCCTATATATTCCATCACCGATTACTCGATTCGTCTTCGATTTTTCCAATGCACGCTTACCGACAAAGCTTCTAAATGGTATGTTGATCAAGCCACCTCTTCCCATACCACCTTTGCGACCATTTCCCAAGCCTTTTTATCTTATTTCCAACTCCCTCTCCGATACGACACTGGTACTGAACTCTTAACTTCTTTCCATCAATCCTCTTCGACCCGCCTTTCCGCTCATGTACAGGAATGGCGACGAAGATGGAGCTTGTGTCGCGCTCCATCCTTTGAAGATCGGGTTTACATGGACTGGTTCCTTCGCTCTCTCTTACCCCCCCATTGGCAAAGATGTCGCTTCCCATTTTCCCCAAACCGAAGAAGCCTCCCTCCAAATAGCCTTGAAATATGACCTTATCTATGCCCAATCTGGTTATGTTTATACTGTCCTTCCTGACCTCCCCAAGCCAGGTGGTCCTAATGCCTCGGGGGCATCTCACTCTGCCAACGGTATCGTTGGAGTCCGATCGCATACCTCTGCTCAACCTCCTGTGGGCTATGTTTTCCCTCCAGGAGGGGCCAGCCCCTCCTGCACGTTCCCCCTTCCAGGTAACATGTATCCAGAATACGACATGCCTCCTCCTTTTTCCCACCCTCCTGCTTACCTCAATGTTGCCCATCCTACCCCATATCCGTACCTACAACCTGGTGTCCCAGCTCCTCCAGCATTTGGACCCCCCACTCCCTTGCCTTCTCCACCCCCGCATCCACATTTACTACCCCCTCTCGGGCAAGTATTTGCGCAGCAGGGGGAACCCAATTCTCTTCCTTCTCAAATAAAGAGGAAAGGAAATCAATCTGCGCATGGTAATTGTGCACCCAATCCTTCACGTATTGATCCTCACACTGCCAACCAGCCATAGGGTTCTCAGCCCAAGCTGGATAGGCCACTTCGCACCAATAAGCCTTGTTCGTGTTGCGGTGTTTTTGGTCATTACACTCATGATTGCCCCTTATTACCACAAATGTGGTAGATGTGGGAGTCTTAGGCCACCATGCGGGGATAACACTCCTCCCCTACTGTCCCCCCCACCCCAGCTACTTCTCAACCCACTGTGTTTACCGATCCTTTCCCGCAACAAGGATTGGTGGCCACTCAACCACATCATGCCCCGGTAACCACTCAACCTTCCCCTTCTGGTTCCTCTGATCACCAGATCATCATGATGGCCTCTGACCCACCCCTCACCATCGACCTTAACCTTCAAACTTGGTCCCGTTAGTATTCCACATCTCCCGTTCCTTTTGTCTCCAAGTCTCCGTCTTTAGGTCCTACCAAGCCTCTATCTACACCCAATGGTCCCTTACAACTCCCTCCGCCCAAAGCCGAGGTTCATCCCAAGACTCCTAAGGGACCATTACGCCGAAATGCTGCCTCTGGTCAGGCTGCCCATTCATACAACATAGTAGATGATCTGGCCCAATCTCCTGCTGCCATTTCAATGCTGGAACTCCTCCAGTCGTGTCCTTCTCAAAAGAAGGCTCTACTATCTACCATGGGTGCTGTAGATCCTGCTGATGACCAATTGATTGTTTTTGACGCCCGTCAGTCAGACCATCCCCCTCTCCCTCCTTCGGTTGCTTTCCAAATCCCAGTCAAAATCCGAAATGCCAATGTTGCTCGGTGTATTATTGATGAGGAGGCATCTACCTGTGTCATGTCCGATTCGGTTCAGAAACAACTCGGATCCCCTAAGCTGGCCCCTTCCACAATCACCCTTCGTGCGTGGGATGGCCATGCCTCCCATCCCATTGGCCTATTCTGTAATTGTCCTATCACCCTTGCAAGCAAGAATGTTTGTGTTGACGTTGAAGTTATTGACGCCCCTCTTGACTACAACATTCTCTTGGGGCATAGTTACACCTATGCCATTTTTACCGTCCCATCTGCAGTCCACCGCAAGATGTTTTTCCCTCATAATGGAAAAATTGTCACGATTGACCAGTTGACTTACCATGAACCAACCTCTCAGACCTCCCCTGAGTCCACCATCTCTTCTGTCACCAATAAGCCAACTGTTGATTCATTGACCAGTGTTTCCCCTGGCGTCTACAAAGACTCCTCCTTACTTGGTAATTTTCATGGTCCTCCTCCTTCTCCTGTCTCTGACCCCAGTTGAGCGAATGTTTGCATGATGCAATCGTCTCAGACTGGCCTTTCACCGCCTGCATCGGCTAGTCAGCAACCCCAATCTTGCCTATCGCAACCTGCTCCTAGCCCTTCGCTTCGGTCGACCGACCCTTTTTTGCCTAGATCTTCCCATCCCCCTCACACTCAGTAGCCTCCCTACCCACCTGAATCGGTTCCCTCAGGCCTCCATCACATGGGAGCCATCCCTCCTAGTCATTATGCCGTCGGTCAGATATCTTTCCTCGGTCCGCCCCCCCCCCCCCCCCCCGCGTCTATTCGATTCCCGTCATGGCCACCCTTTCCCTCCCTAATTTAACCTTGGGAATTCCAGTATGGTATCTTACTCCTCCAACCGAGACCCCGCCTGACCACCCCAAACCATACATAGCTGTGACACCAGTGCAGCCGATTCCCTTCACTCCTTCCACCGCTACAGTGCCCCTAGCCCCTCCACAGGACCCTCCTCATGCTGTGACCACTACAGGCAAGAAAAGAAAAACTCGAAAGGGGGCATCCAAAGACAAGGCCACCGCACTCGATCCTACTCCTCCCCCACCCACCAAGCCTTGCGCTTTGTGTGATGGTATCGATCATCCCACCCATACTTGTCCTGAGTTGCCTCGTATCCAACCCATGGTTAAAGTCGCGTTCCCTGAATCTATGGTTCCTGAAACCTCTGTTTCTTCCTCATCCGCAGCCAAGAACCCAAAGACTCTTCGCACCAACCAACCCTGTGCTCTGTGTGGTGTCCATGGCCATCACTCTCACCATTTTCCTCACCTCATGCATTACCGAGCTTCTTTAGAGGTCATTCGCGAGTACGAACTTGAAAAAAATCAATCCGCCTCTCGCATCCTTGCTCAATATGCGTCAGGTCTACTCGAGGATCCTCCCACTACCATTGACATTCCTCCCCCTGATGTTGAAATGTCGGAATCTGCTGCTCCCCTCCTATACCTATCATCATCCGCTCAACCATCGGAGTACATTCCCTCCGAATCCACTCCATCTGTTCTGCTTGATCGTCCTTCAGACACATTCTCGGGCTCTTGATGTTTTGACCATCTTTTTACCTGTTCTTCTGTCATTCCCCATGATGACCCGTATCTATGCCTCTCTTCCCTTCCTGTTGATTTAGGTAAATTTGCAGCACCATACGGTTCCCTTGACCCTTCCATTCCCTCCCATAATCATGATCACACCGTCCATATCTTCGATGTTCTTCGCAGCCTGAGTTCCCGCTATTCATCCCATAGTTCTCATTCATCTCCCTCTCCTCGATCTCTGAGTCCTAGAATTCCTACCCAGACTGCTTCCTCCCATAGCCATCAGTGGATATCTGTCCTCTACTCACGCTGCCATCCTTTTTCTCATCCCTCCTGCGACACTATTACATTTTCCCTCTCCTCCACCCATTATCTTGGCTATGCCGATGGGGCAAGTCGCTCTTCCCGGAATCTCGCTTCGGCAGGATGGGCCATATTTACCCCCTTGCATACCCTGGTTCTTGCAAATGGGTTCTGCATTGGTAATGCCACCAATAATCAGGCTGAATATGATGCAGTACATGGCCTCTTAGCCAATGCTCTATCTCATCACATCCTCCATCTACATGTTCATTTAGACTCCCTGCTCTTACAACTTAATGGTGTCTATCGTGTGCATAACCCTATCCTATTTAGACAATATCTACAGGTTTGACTTTTGATACGTGAATTTAGCTTCATTACTTTCACCCATATCCCTCGACCTCAAAATCACTACGTAGATCAAATCGCAAATCATGTTCTAGACTGGCATTTATCACACACAAGACAATAACTTTTCACATCATCACCAAAATGTACATAAATCATATATATATTATATAACATGTGTTTTTAGAGTCCATCTACTCTGAAACATACAACATGCCGATAGCATGGTCCAAAAAACAAAACTACAAAATGGGGGGCACCACTTGCCCCTACATCAACACTGGGGGGCACCACTTGCCCTACATATAATCACTCTCTGGAGGGTCCCGAGCCAACGGCTCTGCTCCCGTAGCTCGTAGATCATGCGCAGTCTGACCGGCCATCGCCATGCGTCGCATGATGCCTCGACATTCTGAGGGTAACCCAATACATAACTCTATGTACTGGTCATCTAAATCCTGCCAACCATGCTCCGACACACCGGTCAGCAGCCCCTCACATCTACGACGGATGTCCTCCACCAGAGTGGCCATATCCTCATTCTGTGCTGTCCTTGATCCACTGGAACCTATAACTCTTGCTACTGCAGGTCGTCCTATATATCTGCTTGGTTTTACCGGAGCTATATCTACATTCCCAAAAATATAAAGATTAGTACCATGATTACTTGTCAAAAACTCTAAAATGCACATAACAGATTAGCAGCTTGTCACTTACCATCGGGCCCCCACACTCGACCAGGCGGAAGTGGCAAGTCTGGATCTCCCAAATAACTCATCCCACTATAGGGATAGTCATCTATGTATAGCAGCATCTGATCCCAATGGGCGAAGAACTCTGGTCGGAACACCCGTCCGACTGCCCCTCCTCCTCCTCTACACAGTAATCGTCCCCACCGATGCATCCGGGGCTCTCTTGGACCTCCATCAGGCAACTGTATACGAGGTCGCAACGTCGGGATCTTCTCAAAGAAGAAAGAGCACAAAACTGTCCCATAGGCACAATCATGATTCACTTGCCGCTTGCATAGCGACAGCTGTCGTTTCACTAACACCAACATCATCTGGGCCCACCCATAGTAGGTACCCCCCAACACACTCTCTACAATCATCATCTGCCCTCCAGTGATGTGATGGAACGCCTGGCTGCCAAAGATCCGCAACACTGCTGCGACCACTACCCGGGTCTCCAACCTCTCTAGATCCCCAATAGATATCCGCGTCCCTTTAACTCGGACACCTGGTCAACAATGTCGATCAACAAACTCCATAATGTTACACCCCCGTGGTAACACTGGCTGTGTATTTCCCACCATCCCTAATGGTGGGAGACCAGTCAAGAAATACAGATCCTGGACAGTCAGCTCGATCCTGTGCCCCTACACTATAAACGCCTCATGATCTGGATCCCAGTAACTGATAATCCGGGCCAACAAGGGCTCTCCAGCCCTCATCAAAGGGTTCTCCAAAAATTTCAGAACCCCATACCTAGCCAGTGCACGACGGACACCCTGATCCGCTTGGATTTCTGTCCGTAATGCACCTAAGTCTCTCTCTCTCCACTTGATCCATATATCTACCATATCTACACAAAAATGTCATTTTTTTCAGTCTCCAGATCAACAAACTGCATTACCTTACACCAAAACTGAATCTCAGCCCATAACAGCCCTGAAACCTCCCACATCTAAAGGTCGCACTTTTTGGACAAAACCCAGGCCAGGTCACACCTTTCAGGCCAAAACCTACATCCCAGGTCGCAGCTTTTGCCCCAAAAAGTGCGACCCGAATGTAATGATGAATTAGGGGCAGTTACTGAGATTTAAAACCCTAATCTGCAATTTGAATCCATAAAAAACAAAGAGTAGGATTAGGCCTCTTACCTGCAACTGACGGATCACGATTCCAACGTTCGGTTTTTCCGCTACGATCGCCACAAGATTTAGGGCCTTCTCTCCTCTCCACATTCACCACAGCTACACAAGCAAATGAATGATTTTGGAGGGAAAATGCCCTATTAGAGAAAACCCCTGTTTTTTCTTTCGCCCGCTGCGACCAAACCGTAGCCCCGTTTGACACACCGTCTGCACCGTTGGAAAGATCTCATTGAGAACTCAAATGGGTCTCTGTCATTTTTTCATGTGTTAATACTTCACCAGGACACATTTTGTCCATGAAGGGTCTCTTTACCTCTTCTCAAAATCGAATTTATTTACTTACGACACTTGTACTTAGGGCACCACTTTGCCTCCTTACTCATCGTCGTTTGTGTTGATTTTTGTCATGAGCTACCCTATTGTACTCATGATTTTATGGTCCCCCATTGGACCTGTACTATGAGGTAGCACCATTGAGTCGCCCTTGTTTAGAGCATTCGAGTTGAGTCATCATCACATTCACGGAGTCTATCCTGAGTCCCTTTGTACCCCGCTATAGTCCTCCATCCCTTCTTGCTTGGTCCCTCTCTCGTGTCGCACATTATGGCCTTCAGTACCCTTCTCCCTTATCCCTCATGATATTGTGTCAGTCGCTGCCAAGCCATTCATGCCCTTTACGCTCTAACAAGGGAAGTCGTCCAACCACTCCTCCGTATCCCTCATTCCATCATCATTATCAGTATCTACTTGTTCGTCACTCTACTATTCTCCCTCGTGCCTTAGTTGGGGTTCCCTTATTGCCTCACCTAGGGCGGACCTAATTCTGTCGACTTCAGCTCATTTACTACAGCAGCCAAGTCTCGGGGGCAGTGTACCTTGGTTCCCGCTCTTCTCAGCATGATCGTGATCTATACACTTGATGGTCCAGTGATGCAGCAGCAACTATTGGTGATTACCGGGCATGTGTGAGATGTTTCAACCCTCATGAGGGGGTGACCCTGCATGTATTCCCCCACATGCTCGGATGACTTCTTCATTTGCGCCCTTGATGCGGGTCCTCTCCTTTGATGATATCGGCCTCAACTGCTTGCAGCGCCTCTTCGTTTGCATGTATCAGTCAGATGTTGTGAGCCCTTCTCCGTGTGTAGGGGGATTTGGGTGTATTTGTATCTCATGTACTAAAATCTTCTTGTATAAGTCCTGAAGGTTATTCCAGGCCTCGCATGTATGTGGGATTCATCATTTTGTTTATCTGGCTCATGTTTAGGCCAACACATGCTTCATTATTGTGTTCCGTGGTTTTCTGGGCGCCTTATTCTTTGTACTATTGTCTCGGCGGGCATAGTTATGCCTCCCCCGCCGCCTTTAACACTGGTACCACTTCATCACCTAGAGACTTGTTGCACCTATAAGTCTCATCTCCTCTGGGTCTAGTCCTTTAGCACATTCAGACTACCCTACATTTCTCTCTCTCACTTCCCTCTTGATACCTAGTGATTGAGTTCTTACAACGTACTTCGGTCATACGATTTGCTCCTAACACTCGTACGTTGGGGGGAATCTGTTACACCAATTTTTTGGTCATCTAACTCATTATCATTAGATGAACCCAAGTACACCATGTAAGATCAATTTTACCCTAAGTAAAATTTCTTTCACCATGTCAAATAACATTTGTTCATATTTCCTGGTCATATTTAACCCAAAAAAAGGAAATTAATTAAATAAATCATTATTTATTTAATTATTTCCCAGGAATAAATTATTTAAACCATTATTTAATAATATTCCGAGTTAAATTTGACTAAATCATTTTTAAATAATTAAATAAATCATTATTTATTTAGTTATATCCCCATCATCTCCCTAAAATAATAAATAAATCATTTATTTATTTATTGTTTATAAATAAAGAAATTGACCCAAGTCAAAAGACCTTTTCCCTCCAACAAATATAATAAAATATCCCTAAGGGGTGGTTCTAGAATTCTATTAATAATATTTTATTCATGCACTGAGTTCTAAAACACCCCAATATTTTGTTATAAATAGAACGGTTTTCCCCATTCATTAGTCACCTCCATTGCATTAGATCACACTGGATCTACTCTTGGTCACCATTTTCCATTTTTTGCTTTGTGAGCTCCCATTGAGTTCTATGTTTGTCTGGGTTTTTCTACCACAATAAGAGAGAGGAATTTTAGATATGAAACGCTGAGGACTTCCAAGAACCCATCCCATTGAGGAGAACCGGGAAACACCTTTCTTGTTTTCCTCTCAGGTGCCCTATTCTTTAATATAATATAATACATTATTTTAAATACATTGTTCTTGTCTTGTCTATTGGATGCATGGAGCCATATTATATTTTATCTGCTTAATGTCTTTTGTGCTTAGATCTGGATTTGTGCAGCAGACTTAAAGATATTTTGCAGCCATAATCGATGTTAGGGATATTTGTTATGCGTAGCTAAAGTGATCTTTTACGACGAAAGATTCATACTAACAGAAGGTACGAGGGGAAACCGTTTGTTCAAATTGGGATTTGACGTGTTTTTTCTGTGCTTCTATGACTAGAGAAGCGAAGCGGCAAGTTTCATCAAGCCTTTCCAAATATAGAACACGTTCTTCCTCTGATGAGGTGTTAGGCAGTAATTCGACAACTATATTAAGGGACAAAATTTCACATTCAATCGGAAGGGTAGCTTCCAGACCGTATCGGTTGCATCCTTCACTCAGGTTCGGTAAGCCCAGAGAGCTGAAAACAACATGAGATGCCAATTGGACTTGTGTATCCCAATCGTACGTTGAAGCATGGTGACTAAGACTTTGTTGATGGCTTCAACCTGGCCATTGGCTTGGGGGTAGTACAGCGCTGAGATGTCGTGACGCAGACCCAACTTAGTAGTCAACTCAGCCATCATATAATGGTGAAAATGGGAGCCATGGTTAGTGAAAATGGCTTGAGGGACACCAAACCTAGTAATCACATGACTAAAAATAAATTGGGTGGTCGTCTTACCTTTAGTTGTGAGTGTAGGCATTGCTTCGGCCCATTTAGTGAAGTAGTCCACAACTACGATAATATAGCCATGCCCCTCGGCCGATCGAGGGTTACACATCATAAAATCGATACCACACTTCGCAAAGGGACCAACGATAATGACATGATGGAGGTGAGCGAGTGGCGCATGCATTTTGCGCTTGTAGATTTGGCACTCGTGACATTTACGGACAGCAAGGATACAATCTTTAAAAATGGTATGCCAGAAATATCCAGCACGAAGGATTTTTTGAGTAGTAGCACACCCAGACATGTGGCTGCCACATGCACCAGAATGGCAGTCATTGAGGATTTTTTCAGCTTCCTTGAGGGCCAAACACTGACGAAAAATAGAATCAGCTTTGATGCGGTATAAAGTATCTCTAACTATGCGATAGGGTTGCGAATGATGACATATATGTCGAAGAGCATCTTTTTTCAATTCATACTAGAAGGTGGAAGTCTGGAGATAAAAAATGATATCACTGTACCATGGATCAAGGGTTCTAATCAGAAAAAGTGTGTCGTTTGGAATACAATCTTCGGAACCAGAAGGAGAAGATGCAGAGGGTAAAGAGCAGATCAACTCGACAAAAACCAATGATTTCTTCGATTTGGCGGTAGTGAACTCCAAATTGAACTCTTGGAGGATGACGATCCACTTAGAGTATTCCCCCCCCAGCAATTGTCGAGTTAAAATATAGGTCATGGGGTTTCAATCAGAAATCATGGTTGTTGTGCGGAGTAAAATATAATGGCGAAAACATTAGACGACTTGAACAACGGCCAACGCCAATTTATATACATGAGCATAATGTGTTTCAGTGTCGAGAAGATTGCGGTTAAAATAATAAATGACATGCTCATTGACATCGTCATCATCTTCTACCAGAACCATCACAATAGTGATAAAAGCAGTAGCCAAATAGAGTGAATAGTCGTGATGATAATTCAGGGGACACAAAAAGAGGAGCATTGACAAGAAAAGTATTCAGTGCATCTAAATATTTTTGGGCAATCTCATCCCATAAGAACAGGACACATTGCTTAAGAAATCGCGTGAAACCTTTGGCTACTTCAACATAGTTCGGTATAAAACATCATAGGAAAATAGCTTTCCCTTGCAAACTCTGCAATTGGTGTAAAGAGGAAGGGGAGGGGTGATTAATTATGGCCTCGACCCTAAGAGGATCGAGATGAATTATGTCTTTAGAAACAACAAACCCAAGGAGTCTACCAGAATCGACACATAAGACACATTTGTGCGGATTGAGTTGAATGTTGTAGCACCTACAATGAAAAAATATTTGGAAGAGGTGTGTCGGGTGGTCCCTACTCTTAGCGGAATGAGCTGGACTGTCATCCAAGTAAGGTTGAACAATGTGCTTTATATCATCAAAAGTGTATGGCATTTCTTGTTGGAATGTGGCAGCAACATTCTTAAGGCAAAAAGGGAGCTAATTGTACGTGAAGGTGCCCCATGGACAGATGAAAGCGGTTTTATGTTGATCAGTCGGTAGCATATTGATCTGGTCGTAACCAGAGAACTTGTCCATAAATATCACTCCTGAAACATTCGTCAATGATCTGGTCGATGAAGGGAGTGGGATAGTTATCCTTGGGAAAAGCATGATTGATATCACGGTAATCTACACAAACTCGAATAGTACCCTTCTTTTTATCCACAAGGATGATGTTAGAGACCCAATCTGTCAATGGGATCAGATAAATGAAGCCTGATTTGATAATTTTTTCAACTTCTCCCTTTATGGAAGCTGCCTTTCTAGGGTGCATAGGGAAAAGGTGTTGGCGAATAGGTTTCGCATCAGGGTTAGTAGGGATCCCGTGCACTACTATACTTGGATCAATGTCAGGCATTTCCTCATAGGACCAAGCGAAAACGTCTTTAAATTCTCAGAAGAGACTAGTATATAACTTGATCTCATCAGGAGAATAGGTCACCCTAATATGGATGTTCTCGACAACCCCCGGTTTAACGGAGATGTCAATAGGCATCACCTAGGTAATATTCCCCATGTTTCCTTCCGCAAAAACTTCATGTGTCAAGATAGGCATTTGAAGTGGATGGGAAGGATCTTAGGAAGAAAAATTCTAAAGACAAGTAGAAATGGCCCCAAGGCCAGGCTGAAAGGAGGAACGATGATGACTATCATCCCAGGGAGGATCCTCAAGAGACATGGTTTCCACAATGGCTTCATCAGTTTGAAATGTCTCATTCAAGGGATCAGGGGAATCCAAAGTACCAAGCCAATGGGATTGAGAATACGTGTCAAGAGATATACTCGAAGGAGTATGATCAAAAGGAGGAGGAGCTGAAGCTAATATAACTTCACAATAATCAATTTCTATTGGGCTTAGCGGCATCATGTCACCAAACGAATCAAATTGCTCATGCGAAGGGATAATCAATAGATTAGAAGACATGGAGATCATATTAACCTGAGAAGTGTTGGGCGGAGAAAGAGAAAAGAGACCCATAAAGGCAGGATATTTGAAAAGTCCTAGCCCCATGCTTTCATAAGGTGTATGAATACTGTCTATGTACAGAACATTGCTCTCGGAGGAGGTGGAAGTGAAAAAGGATAACTGGTCGACAGTGATGATATTTCCTTCCTGCAGGAATCGAAGAACGCGAAAGAGAGTGGATGGTACGCATAGCATGGCGTGAGTCCAACTACGGCCGAGGAGGAGATTATAATTGAGTTTGGAGTCAATGAATTCAACCTCAACATTAATCGTGTTTCCTTCCAACGTTATAGGTAAGTTGGTGAGGACATCAAGAGGGTGAGATTACCTTTTGTCAAAGGCGTATAAAGTGTTTGGAGACTAGTTAAGGGCTGGAGAACCAATGGATTTTCAGCATGCGATAGACATGATGCAAGTAGATGCACCCTCGTCCATAACTTCTCGATGGATATTCTTACCATTAATCCCAATTTGGATAATAAAATAAAGTTGGCGAGGGAGACACAGAATGAAATTTTTAAGATCAAAAGTGATAAGGCTTGAATTGGCTGGGTCAAATCCTCCAATAGTAGATAGAAAATCCTTCCGTTGTGACAGAAAAATCTAAAGCACCTCTAGCGCAGACATAGCGGATGGCGCCTGCACCAAATCCTCAACAATACTGTAATGCTGAGCAGCACAAGCATTCAGGTTATAGGAGGACTTATGGAGCACGCCTTTAGAAGGTGGTCATACAATAGGCTCAGGACTGGGCCTTTCAATGTGAAGAGGACCAGAAGCAGGTCGGGGAGGAAGACCTTCTGCAATCTCTTTCCCCACCGCCTGACACACTTCGGGATAATCTTTTGATCTGGTAGCAATAGATATGGGTGTAGCACCATTCATCATGAAAACTTGAGAGCCAAAAGGGGTGGAGGACTGAGGTTGCTCCACCATTTGAGTTTTTTGTGACGGGAATGGTTCCTTAAGAACAACTAGAGTTCCTTGAGTGCCTTTGAGCAGTCGACTCACCTCGACCCATCATGGACAATCCTTGGTGTAATTCTTATCGTCACAAATCAAACAAGGATACTTTGGCTTACGTTTAGAGCCATCATAAGTATGGGTTTTAAGAGAATCCCATTTTGGGGTATTGGCTTTGGCCTTGCCTTTACCCTTCTTCTTACCTTTGGAAGCTTTATCTGCCAAAGTATAATGGACGGGATTCACTTCCGCGATCTTGCCAGGATTTGAAGGCGGTTGAGAAGCAGTATCAGTGAAAGAAGTATATTTTTGGTTCGCAGAGTTAGGAGAAGACTTATGGGAAGTATGAGACATGAAACCAATGATACCATCGACAGATGGTGTCGTCGGCGCTTTGGAAGTTCTAGGTCATGGAGCATCGGGCAAGAGTTCATAAACTGTGTTGGATTGAGAGTACACGAGATCGAGGTAATGGGCATGAGCGATGACCTGCTCCTTAGTAACACATGCCCCCATAGCGATTTCCTTAGCATTCAGACCGATAAAATAGGTAGTGAACCAATCTGTCGGAAGTTGATGAGGGATTTCAAACTTGATCAAACGACGACACCGCCTCCACTCATGAATATGATCGGAGATATGGGTGGCTTGATCTTGTTTCAAAGATGTTAGGATGTGCATTCCAGTTTCATAACAAACCGATAGCTGAAAGTGTGTGAGAAATATCATTGCAAGAGATTTGAAATATTGAAATATGCCATGGGAGAGTTCAATGTACCACTTTGCAGCGGCACCAGTTAGAGTCCTTTGGAAAAGACGTAAACGAATAGAATCATCAATCTAGGAGTTAGAGGATCACCATAGGTGGTACGTCATAACATGCGCTTGGGGGTCTTCTCCGGGCTTGCCTTCGAACTTGGGACAATTGCCAAGGATCTTGGTGGGAACTGGGGCCCTGGGGGCCAATATGGATTATGAAGAATATGGTCATTTATTAACTTCAACACATCAGGCAGTTTCAACGTAGCAAGGAATGGAAATTACAGATTGAAAGGCATTACAAGCCTTTGATAGAGACCAATGTTGGGGTTCCAACCGAATTAGGAGAAATTTTGAGCCCATATGTTCTATCCCGGAGGATTTTGTTCATATGGGAGAAATTTTGAGCCTATATCCTGGTGGAGAACTAGGGTACTGATTCTGAGTGAACCACTGAGTTTCAGCTTGAGCAACATATGGATTTTGTTGCGAAATGAAAGCAGTGCCTTGGGGTGGACCTTGTACCATCAAAGGTTGACCTTGGGAGACCATTGGTTGGCCCTGAGGAATGAAAGGTTGGCCTTGAGGCTGCATAAGCTGTCGCTAAAATCCATATTGACCTGATGGTTGAGATAAAACAGGCTGCCCTTGAACACCAAGTTGACCCGTCTGACAAACGGAGGGTTGGCCTTGTTGTACAAGAGATGGGCCTTGTTGAACGTAAGGCTGGTTCTATTGCACAAAAGGTTGTCCCTGGGGTGGATAGGTTTTCCCCTGAGGAAGATAAGGCGCTTCTTGTTGAACATAAGTTTGACCAGTATGACCATAGGGTTGTCCCTATTGGATCGAAGGTTGTCCTTATGGACCATAGGGTTGTCCGTGTTGGTATGTGAACTGGTCTGGGTGAACCAAAGTTTGCGGCATTTGAACATACAATGGACATTGTGGAAGAGGCCCATGGTAATAGATTTGATTCCCGAACTCATCATAGTACTATGGTAGATTTACCTGAGTTGAAATCTGCTGAGAACCCTGGGGGAGGTAATTCTGATGTTGAATAGCCATCATATACTGGTCGTACAAAAAACCTCCTAGAATAGGATTAGAAGAGATAGGTCTACTACCAATAGGTTGATGGAATCCCGACACGTGAGGTTGTGATCTAGTCACAATGGGCCCAACATACATCGTGGAAGCATTGGGATGCGTTGCGCGAACAATATAAGAGGATGGTAAGGATGGAATCACGCTAGTGGATGGTGTGGAGGAAGCCACACAAATAGTGGGCTGGG
Source organism: Pinus albicaulis (assembly GCA_034641835.2). NCBI lineage: Eukaryota > Viridiplantae > Streptophyta > Pinopsida > Pinales > Pinaceae > Pinus > Pinus albicaulis. The sequence goes on from CM076581.1 coordinate 1,466,759,812, forward strand.
TTGGGACAAACGTGAACATCGTCGAGATAATGGGAATCGAAGAGGATGGTCCCAACACAAACGACCCTGTAGGAGAAGTCGTTGTATTTGACCATAAAAGGTTCTGATACAAGGATGCAACACCAAAAATTATTTGACCCAAAGAATGATAACCAGCCGGGAGGGATAAAGGCTGAGAGGAAGGTTGAGTCGTTACGTAACGAAAATTCTCAGGAGGGAATTGATATTCTCTCGTAGATACAAAATCTTGTTCACTACTAATGAGACTCGAGGCATCCATATAGGATGAATACATGCTGTCAGGGAACAACTAGCGAGCGGTAGAGGGAAACGCACTGGACAATGGTGTCACGAGTGAATTCGAGCGTTGAGGGGGATCTTCTGTCAAAAATAAAAAAGCATCTGGGGGCTACCAGTTGATTTCAAACGCCCCCTTAGCAGGAGACCGAGTGGCCAGAGGTTGAATGATTGGGAGGATAACACCTTCAAGGTTTTGAGTCCCAAGAGGCCGAGGTGTCTCCGAAGCAACTCTAGGGGGAGGCTCTTCACTACGAGGTAATGAAGAGGACGACGAAATAGGGGGTTCTGCCATGGTGACTTTATATCAAAAAGAAGGAGAGAAAGGAGATGGTCAATTCAAGGCTTTAGCAACAATCAATAAGGAATTACTCATGAACCGGCCAAGAAAATAGTTTTAATGGTCATGTCATCGTGGGTAATTAATTTTATGAAACTAAAACAAAACTCTGCCTTTTCATGTTTTAAGAGTCGAGAAAAGGACAAACGTGACTCTAGTCACTTTCAATTTGAACGAGCTCGAAAGGACAATCGCTCGATGATCTTTTCAAATTTTAAAGAGTCACGGAAAGATCAAAATGAATACTTAGGAACTCTAGGAAAGAGGGTGTACCAAGTTCCCGTGAACTGCAATATACACCTTGGCTATCAAATGAAAGGGAAATGACCAAGGACTTAACGTACGTGCATGCAGTCTCTCTGAATACTATGTTCGGTGTATCACGGTTATGGGGCAGCAGACTCGAATTCCTATGGATAAAGGATTGTAACCTATGAGGGTCTCCCTTTATAATAACTAGCGACGGTACAGGGAGCACAATTTCATACTAGTGCTATCTAATGCAAGATTGCAAGCGACAACTGCTAGGTTTAACGACGCTAGAACACGTCACTAACCTAGACCTCTAAGTGTGAGCATTAAGTTTCAATGCTTCCTTAGGTTGATTGAGTTAATTTTATAGTTTATCTTGAAATTATGTTTCAGTTTCAAGGCCTTACTGAATGTAATCTCAAATATTTAATGCACAACTATATGAGAGAAGGAGACCATTTCAATTCGATGAAAAGCTAACTAAGAGAGGGATAGAAGTTCGCAACAAAGCAACAATCAATCGAATGCAAGGATTACACTTTCCTTTATGCTACTAACATAGCCAAAGCAGAAAAAAAAAATTCTTCTCTTATTTTTCACTTTCTAATGAAGAAGAAACCTACTAATGCAAAAGAGTACTTCTCATTTTCAAACAAAAGGGAAGAATGCAATTTTTTTTTCTTTTGTATGAGTGAGAAGCAATGATGCACTGCTACATTAAAAGGACAAAACAAACACTAGCTTTGAGCAACTTCGAATGAAATGATCAAAACACAAAGAGACCAATTCCAAGTGAATGTAAAACACACTCAAAACCAAACATGCATTTCTTCATGGAGGAAAAGGACTTTCAAGTCGACTCAATGAGCAATGTGATCTACGCTCTGGGCAATGGGGGGAGAGTCAAACATACACCAGGATGACGGCTCGACAATCCTACAACACGTAGAAGCGACATAAAAGACCAAGAAATTAGAAAATAGGCTGAAAATATGAATGACTAAACTAACTCATATATGCTCAGAGACTCAACGAACATGCGACCAAAAAATGATTCGAGACACCTAGAAACCCTAGGATGAAAAATCCACAATGACTGGATGAGAGACAACCAACCGAAATGAACGATACAGGTAATTTAAGAATCAATCCAGGGAGGAAAAACCAATCCAGAGGGTAAGATACACTAGAAACTCAGGAAAGAAGCCCAAAAACCAAACCTACAGGAATCGACGCGACTGTTCAGTAGTAGTCTATGTTGAACAGGGAAAATCACACTCGTGCCAAAGGAAACTCACGCTAATGGGCGCGATTTTTAGGGAAACAACAGTTCTGAGTAAGCAAACCAAGGAAGGAAGAAAGGGAAACTGAGAAAAAACTAGGCTTATCACTCTGAGAATAGGTGAAGTGGCTTGAAGCAGTCAAACAAGCAAAACAAAGCAAAGAAATGAAAATACGACCAACGTTGGACAGACAAGAAAAAATCCAAAATGAACAAATAGAGACGAAAGGCACACTGATCCCCAGTGGATTCGCAAACTTGTTGTGCAGGAAAATCCCCTCTGCGAACAGAGGCGATCCCTCTAGCCCTAGGGTGGGTCTAGCTATAAGGGAACTCGTTGAATTCCTAAATTCATAGTTTGTAAATGAAATATGGACTGGAACATATATCCTACCTCAGTCCAATGCTTTTGTCATGGCACGTGGCAGCGATCCTTTGATCCTTGTCCTTCAAGTCTCATGCTCCTTTGTTAGCGACGTTTACACCTGCACAAAGATCAAACAAACACTGACATCATACAAACATATATATTCATCTACAACCATCCGAATAGTCAAGGAGAGTTAGATACTTTGAATATAAATGGAAAAAAAGTTGGAACCAGAAACCTGTCATTTAATATTGATATATGACAAAGAAGTTTACAACCTATGCCTTGACATTGTAGACCTCCTTCGACGGGTTCATTCGGGAATGTCTCTAAGCACTCGTACATCATTCGACTCAATGAGGCAATGGGCTTAAACTCTCTCTCACACAACAATGGACACTTCTTTTCTCTCTTCAACACATAAGCTATAACTATTGGCTGCTAAGCTAGCTGAATCATTGTGAGGAAGAAGAATTTATAGAGGAGGAGGAGGAGGTTTGGGATCCACATAAGGTGGTGGGGAGGTTTATCCCTTTTGGAAGTTGCACATTTGTAGGAACTAATATGCGAAAGGGAGAAACTCGACTTGATCCATTCGAACAAGCAACCATGAATCCGCCTACGAAGCTGTTAGATCATGGAAACTTTGTTTATATTTTTAAAAACTTTCCAAAAGCAGCTCGACGTGGGTGCCCTTCTGAGACAGAGTGACGACAGCACGAGGTTCAGTGTTAATGTTTACATTGGCGCGAGGCCATAACTAACTACCAACACCGACCCAAAAGCATAGGTTTTTGAGGGTCTACTTGAGGAATGATCAATATGCTCCTGATATGTCAAGGGATGCAATGATATTTATGGCAATGTATGTCAATACACAGGGGTCACTGAAATGGTCCTCCAATGTTCAGAATGGGGACTGCACGAACGTTGAAAAAATAATGTGTAACAAAGGCTAGTCCTGGGTCTTACTTATTTCTCTCACTTTTGGATCAACTTTTCAATTATTTAATAATGCATGCTTCTCAAACCACACCCTGCATTCAACCCTTGTATTTTTGGTTCACTTCTCTATCCCTCCCATTCCCATGCCTCCCACCTATATTTGTCATCCCTCAACTAAGTTTTGACCTCGTCATTCATATGTAGGTAATTATTCCTCGATAGTGAGCTAGGTTTTGTAGAGGAGTGGCCTACTACCACAAGATGGGCTCCTGAGCTCAACCACATGTAGAGGCCTCAGCAAGGTGCTACCGAGATAATATCCCACCTCAAATTTAGGAATAATTTTCTAAAGTAGAATGAGGAGTAACAATGGAACATAAATTTTCATCATATGTGCAAATTGTAGGTGAATTCACCAACCAGATTCTAACTGTTGGGAAAACAATGGGAAGACTCCATCAGTAATGCACACCATTGGTATCTACTGGCACTTGAAAATTTTTCTTAGGAGAGTCTTCCTATATGAAAATGAAGATTAGGAGATAATATTATTGATGTTAGATGAGTTTCAACTCACATCGAAAGGATTGGATTTTTGTCTCAAATGATTGAAGGACACTTAGGCCTCCCTCCAAATCTAAGTTTCTCACTAAGCAATAACAAAGATCTCGTTACTATCGAAGAATCTGATTCTCCCAAAGAGGGTTGATGAACTTTGCTCACTCTATTGTTATTTACTTTTATCTTCTATTTTCCAAAAATTTAGGTATGTTAATTCGAGCAAGCCACGGACCTCATAATTTCTATGTTGTAATTTTGAATTTCCAAAATAGAGTTAATTTATGGATGCTAAAAAATATCTAGTTTTGCCATTGGCCTCATTTTTTTTGTTGGAAAACGAAAGCAAACCAACTTATATATTTCATCATGTTTTTAATGAAATGAACCTCTTTTACTTACCAAAAAAAGAACATAAAATATTTTCAATATTTTTTTTTTAAACTTTCATAAGCATTGCGCCTAGAGGAACTCTCCAACCTAGTATGGTAGAGATGTTGTAATTTAATGTCCTATTTAACATCTTATAAGAATAGAACTTAACTTAAATTAAAAAACAAAATAAAACAAAAATTAGTAATTGCAGTTATCAATAAAACATTTTGACTCGATCAAATTACATAAAAATAAAATAACATAAAATTAATAATTATAACTAATTATAATTAATAATTAAAAGAGTCTAGATCCATCTTAATTCTAGATTTACCAGGTGCTGAGAAGGACCAAATCTCTTTTCAGTCTAAAATAAGTTTTCTTCTTGAGAAATTTAATCTCTCTCATCGCTTGATAAATCTGAAGTTAAAAAAGATCTAAATTAGTTATAAATCATAAGATGTAATAACTTGTAGCAATTCAAGTAATCATACTTACATTTTCATCATGTAAGAGAGTTGTTATGAGAAAGTTGTTTCTTGTGATGAATTTGTTGCTTTAAGTATTCAAATCAACGTCTTTTTAAATGTCACGTTATATTATCCAGCTATTTTGCCATGTTTTTCATAAAAATATTTTGGATTAAGATTATGAGCTCTTGGTCCAAAGGTTTACTTAAGTTATGGAAAGCTATTATTTATGTGGTGATGGAACCATACTTATGCCTTCAATTTCCCACATACAAATTCTCATAAGCTCTCTTTTCCATTCGTTAGTCATTGCTCATGTCTATGTCTATGTGTTGTGTGTATTTTATATTTTTTACTTTTAATTAGTTTTCTTTGTGGACATAAAAAAAATTATATATCTTAATAAATAAATGTGTATTTTGCATTTTTTTTAATAATTTATTTAGTTTTTTAAACAAAAAATAAATAATGTATATTATAATAAAGAAATAAAATAAATAAAAAGAGATATAAAATTGTTTATCTTTATAAGAAATCATTAAAAAAGGTTTATCCTCAAGGATTAGTTCAATTGGTTGAGCTCCCATTGCTAAAGCACCTCGTTAATAGGAAGTCGCAGGGTCAATTCGCCTTGACGCTCATGGGGTTAGGCTCTCCTAATAAGATATTCATATCATAAGTAAATGTATAGATAAGGGATTTTGATTCCATCTTAGTGTTAAGTGTTTCTTATTTTCTTTTCACAATATTAGTTATAAAATACTTTTACAAGTTATTGATTATGTCTTTATGAACCTCTTGTGCGGTGGCGGCTAAGGTTCACCCCTAGCCGAACTTCTCCTTCCCATTTGAGCATCTATAGGTATTCATGGAGCTCATTTTCTTGCTTGGATTCATCTCCCTCTCACCCATTGCTGGATAGTTCTTGAAATGGGGAAAAATTCACCCCACTGTCTATCTTCCTCTTCATCTTCGGTGGTTGACTTCAAGTTCTCAGATTCTGATGTATGGTACCTAGCACCATATCTCTCCCATTCTTCTGTAGTTCTTCTTGCTTGTGATGGGAATTGTTCCTCCGTCGTTGTGATGTCTGAACCGCTATCTACCTCTCCTAAGGTTGGGTTCTCGGATTTTGTGATTTGTTATTTTGTTACTATGTTGATCAGTTCAACTTCATCTTTTGTTGTAGTTCACGATGGTCATTTCTGGTGGGATCTTATCAGTCAATTCCCCCTAGACCTTTTGCAATGCTACAAAATCCTTTCTCATTTTCATCTCCTCTCCTTTAGGAATGCATATCGTTGAAGCCCCCTTCATTGAGCTTCCATTAGGGTTTGACGCTTTTAGTGAAGAAATTGTGTTCACAAAGACTGGTTTAATCTATAGATTCATTGGATCATGTCCAATTTTTTTTAATATTCACTCATGGATCTTTGATCAATGGAAGTCGATAATCATAGATTATTTGAACATATAACCTCTAGCAAGAGGTTTTTTTATTGTGATTTTCTGTAAATATGAATATCATGAGAAGATTGTCGATTCTACCTCGTGGTTTTGAGGCAGTGTAGGGATTTCTTCATAACCCTAGTCCCCCTCTTTCAATCCCATGTCAACATCTATTTCGACAAATTTTTTTTGTGTAATACTTCCTAATTTACCTCTGCATATGTGGAATTTATCTATTATGTCTACAATTGGCAATGCCCTTGGTAGACTCCATTGTAGAAGCCAAGACACCAATTTTTTTTTAAAGCCCACTTATGCTTGCATATATGTGGAAATGGACTTTAGAAAGAGATTTCTTACATAGATAAAACTAACTATACATGGATATTCATGAATTCAAAAAATAATTATGAGAACATCTCTTTTATATGTAGAGTTTGCTATGATGTTGGACATACATTCAAAAAATACTCCAAATCTAGTAAGTTCAAATTTAATAACTCTAGTCGCAAGCCAAAATGTTGAGAAGGAGCCAACCAAGATCATTATATTATCTCAAAGGTAGTCCCTCCAGTTCATGCTAACGTTGTTCCTTCACAAATGGATTCAAACCCCTTAGAGCTTACGAGTGATCCCCTAGTAATTTATTGGAGTAGCAAATCAAGAATTGGATCATAAAGATGGGGAAGTTGTTGTCTTTGTCAAAGTTTTCTCCTAGAAAAAATAAAATCGACAATGATTCAAAATCCTTGGATAATGGTAAGTCCAAATTTCCAAGTCATTTTTCAACTAGAAGTGATTTTTCTAAAGTAACTTCTATGACGGTTCTTTTTTGGTCTGGGCATGCAGATATGACATTTCCTTCTGTAGTCCATTTGGAAAAAAAAACCAAAATCGACTATTCCTATAAGGCCTTGCAGTGGGTGGATCAATTGGGAGAGTCTTCCCCCTTCTGTTTTTACAAAAGGAAATGGACAATGAAACCCCATCAAAAATGGGTGATCCCCCAGAAATGATTGAAAATCTGGGTTGGGCCCAAAAAGAATAAAATTAAATCTCCAAGAAAGGTGAAAAGTCATACAATACAAAAAAGTTAAGTTGATGGACTGCAAATTTATCTGGATTTCAGGAGCTTTTTAGGAAAGTATTTAGCTAGAATGTATTTGAAATATCCGTAGATAGGTATTCTGATGAAATGTATCAGTTTTCTCTTTTATTAATTAAATCTATACCTGTTTCGTTGAAAAAATAATAATATTAGTTTTAAAGTTTTCAATAAGGTTTGGATTTTACATTTAACTAATACATGATTATAATAATGTATTATAATAAGGGTTAGTTTTAAATTTCTCGCAAAATTAATGTTAGATTTATGTTTTAGAAGTTTAGTGGTTGATATCAAAATCAAACTAGTCCTTTTAATAAATAGCTAGCCTAACCATATAAGTTAAATAGTCGATGAACATTGATAGGTTTAGTACACTGATGTAAATAAGAATGATAATTGTGGCAAGAGGATTGACAAGAATTTAATTTTACGGTTGAAAGTCAATTATGTGCCTTAAAAACCTTATAATAACATAAATAAATACAAATCCCCATTTATAAAATGCAAGTAAATTAATAAATTTAATCACAACTTTTCATTAAATGTTGATGATGAAACTTATTCTTTTTATTAGATCTTGAATATACATGTAATATTTGTAATTAAAAATATATAAAATTTGGCACCCTCTTTCCAATATAAACATGCTTATGGGCATGATAAAATGGACTATGGTTCTCAACCCTTAAAGAGGAAATCATATCTGGAGATTCAATTTGTATATTACATTTTTGTTCACATGGAGATTTTAATTCGAGGTAAATTTTGTATTTTGTGCACTATATTATATAGGGTCAAAGAGACCATTTTCAAGTAGTTTGTATACTAGAGTAAATTATCCACATTTTCCTTATCAATTATTATATAGCTTTTAATAAATTTTGATTACATCCTTTTTGTTGTTTGTTGTTCAATGTCATTCTCATTTTCAATTTTAGTAAAATTGAAATGACATTTAGTTTTAATAAGTTGAAATCATAACACCTTCGTTTTGATCCCCAATTTAGCAATGTATGTTTATATATATAATGAATGACCAAGGGCCGCAAAATGTAATGTGTAAACATTGTACATGAATGTCAATAATTAAAATACATCATTGGTTTCCAATGAAGGACAAATATATGAGAGGTTATAGTTTCACAAGAGAGGGGGCTAAAAGGGGCGAAATCCAATTATAATATTCCATTCCTAATTTTCTTCTATGTCATTTGATGTCATACCCACCTTCGAGTTAGTTGGGAAAGTGGTTACATGGGCTTCTCGAGAAGCCACATCATGCATTATTAGCATTCAAATATATCTCAAGTTTAGGGGCATGGAGGGAATTCTATCATTCTTGGTTCTCAATCTTGCATGGTATGAGGAATTTGGAGGGGAAGCCAGTTCTAGGATGATTGTAAAATATTACTAGTTATACTCATTATGAGATTTATGTGAGAAATGGTGCTTATGTGCATGGAAATACATACGGTTGAGGAGAATTAACCACCATTAAAAATCTCTTAAGTTTCCAACATTGATATTTCTATTCCATTTTGTGTTAGATCCTAGGAAAGAAGTCGGATAGCCTAAGGGAATGCATTTCAAAGACAAGGATTCCTCTCTTTAGGTTGTGTAGAACGAAGAGGAAAGGGAGGTGGTAAGTTGTGGATCGTTGTGAGAGTGAATCAACTATAATAACATAGGAATTGGACTTTATATATGAATATTAGAGCCGACCATGGTCATCCTTCCTTGTGGACTCATAGCCCCAACTCAAGGGTGACTTATTGTAGAGAGAAATCATGCAATAAAACCTATGGTTGGGTGGAATGTCCAACATCTATAGTTATTTGGTATGATTATTTCATAAAGATAAGTGTTCTGATTGTTATATTTATGTTGTGTTAACATTGTGAATATTACAAATTTAAATTCTTTTGTGTTTAATGAATAGTATTTATCTATAAATATGAATGTTTTTATGGTATTTGTCTCATCCTACTTGTCATATTGCACACATTATTTAATAAAATAGTGGGAAATAAATAATATGGTATTAGAGCTAGTGTTAAATGGGTGAAAGAAGGGGAATTTTTAAAGTACCTAGTCATCCCAATAAGCACAAGGGTGGTCTAGTATGTTTTAGAAATGACATCACATACAAGCATAGTACCAAACCATATCTCATGAAAGAAAGCAATATAAATTAATAATACTACTATCATCTAACATTCATGGATAAATTGTGATCGAAAGAATAAAATGATTGTATTGACTTCAAACAAGGTAACAAAGACTCACAATAAAACACATAAAATATGGCTTTGATATAGTGAGGTGGGATATAAACCCTCTCTTTGGTAGTTTCCCTGTGTCCTTGTGTATTCCAGCTTCATAATATATAGGAAGAGGCAAGTTCCCTTTATGGTCACAACGGTGGAAGCTAGCTAGTACACAAGAAACACTCAACATTGAGATATAACAATGATAGATTCAAGTCTCTTTAAGGAAATTCAAACAACATGACCTTTCTCTTATATTCTCGAAATAAAATAAAATGCCATGAATTTTATTTACAATTGAATAATGAAACCCCTCTTTGGATATAGTTTCTGTGTATTCTCTCTCATTGTATTTAATGATAATCCTCAAATTTAGTGGATATTATAGAAGGTTAGATCAATGATGGTAATAAATATAATTGTTTTACAAGTCCACCCATACCCACTATATTTCCTAAACAAGTATCACATTTATGAGTCATTAATGAGTGACTTTTGAATTTAAGGGTCACATTTCTTACATAGCATGGTATAAAATGGAAGACAATTTGCATGCCTCACAAAAATGGTCTTTGATGATCTAACTAGACTATATGAGGTATAATAAGGTTATAATATGATGAAATGGCATGTATAAAGTGGATTATGAATGCCATAATGACATATATTAATAAAAATACTCATATAGTATAATTAAAGTAAAATTAGGACAATAAAAATCTTGTGTTGTTATATAATTAATTTAGGTTTTCATTTTGACTTTGGTGCACACACACACACACACACATGTCATCCCATCCTGATAAACTTAAGTAAATAACATGAAGAACATGGATGTTTTCAGCATCATACTCTCACAAATCTATCATGTTGCATCAAAGTTTTCAAATGGTAGGTGGATCAATAAGTAGATGCATATGAAACTTCTAATCCCGATGGATCTAATGAGAATTTATCCTGATACTTTTATTCACCTAGAATAGGATAATACACCAATTAAGATAACCCTCTAGGAACAATAAATTCTATATACGTATGTATGTATGTGCTAAGGGATGAGCTCAATTAGTTGTCACCCTTGTTGATGGGAATTTGGCTGGTTTTGTACAAGTAATTTCCTAGTTAAAACCCCTAGAATAGGTGCACTAATCCATGCTAACTATTTTGTTAGGGATATCATCCACATAGACACAAGGCTTAATTATTTTTCACCATTGTCATTGGAAATTTAGCTAGTTATGTACTAGCAGGTGCCTAGTTCGAATATCCTAGATGAGTTGCACTAGTCGACATTGATGGGTTTACTAGGAATTCCTATCATGAATGTGGGAAGCGTATTTTAGTTTCACCCTTGAGGTTTTTAAGAATTATATATATACAAAGGGTAGCATATTTGGGAAGGAGCACAATGCTTTGGAGTTTCTTGCAAATGTATTTTCAAAGAAAAAAAATATAAATAATAAATTTCATTTTTAATGTTTAAAGTGTATATCTTACAATTTACTTATTGAAAATGTGAAGTGAAAGTGTGTGTGTGTGTGTGTGTGTGTGTAGAGACAGAGAAAAAAAATATTGTAAAAAAGAAATTAGTATTATATAATAATAATTGTCATTCATGCATCGTATTACATAATCCCTAATGTATTTGTTTCTTAATAACATTGGGTTGTGCTATTAGTTATGATGCACCCATTAAAAACATCCCCAAAAACCTCTGATCACCCACTTGCGCTAGCAACCTCTAGTATAAATTGAGAATGAATAAACTTGTGGGGGAGGTTCCATAAAACCCTCCACTACAAGATGTTCTCTTTGTAGTGCAAGTAAGCAACATTAAAGAATGATATCCTAAATGGCCTTCTTTATAGATATGTAATATAACCTATAGGTGACAAAAATGGCATCACTAACATAATATACAATGCTAGCAAAGACCTAAAGTATGATTTTGACCACCACAAGGATAGCCAAAGCATGGTCGCCTTGCATCCTGAATGATTCATGAATGATTAATAACATTCACAAGCCCTATAATAACATCTATCCATCCTTCACACTCCTTTGATTTCAATACAACTTGGAATAATATATCAACGTTTTTGAGAAGGCATTGAGTTTAATGTGAAAAGAAAACCAAAAAATCACCATTCACATAAACCTTTAATAGAGGGAAAAAATCTAAGATACACAAATTATGAAGTAGAAGGCTCAAAAAAAGAGATAGAAGTTAATTCATTACATATTATTATTGACAGTGGATTTCAGGTTATTGGTGGAATGGATCATATATATGAAATTAGTACATACTCACTTGTCTCAATTTTGACCTAAAATATGAATAGTGACAAACTTGTTATGGTGCGATGCTCATCCCAGAAATACATTTTCAACTTGAACAAATGCTTGAGATGTAACGATATAAAGAGAAAGAAAAATATATCTAAACACAATGCTACAAACATCCAATTATTACATCCATAACAACTTGCTTTTACTCAATGAGAAAATTATCAAGAAATCCTATTTAAAATTGATTTGAGTATTACGGTAGGTGATTATGTTAATGAAACTTAGGAAACTACAGATTATTACCTTAGTGCAACTAAGGATATAGGTAAATGTGTTTTATATAATTGAAGAATGTTCAAGTGTGTTATGCTTTATTATAATTTTCCACCAATCCATTACCATTATTTTTTATTTGGTTCATTCTAGTATATAGATGGATATGTGACATTTCTCAAATGATCTTATGATAAGGGGAAGTGTTCAACCTTTATTACTCCAACAATTTTGTGAATTATAGTTAATACAAAAATTAGGGTAAAAATAAATCCTTTAAAGATTATTTCAAAAATTATAGAAACATTAAAAGTCTACATGTAAATGAGATTGGACTTCATGGAACAAGAACTATTAACCATTTTGGGGTATGCAAAGAGAAGAATGGAAACGTTAAAACATTACTTACCAACCTACAAAGAACATTTCAAACTAATTTTTCATTTAATATCGTGACCTTGGGAAAATTAAGGACCTGAATATCGTGAGACCACTTGGGAATTTTCACATTTTTAATTACACTTGTTATATATTTTTTTTTGGAAATTGTTAATATAGATTTGTTTTTCCATCAATGAAATAAAATTCTTTTAATTTTTTAATGTGAATTTGAAATCCTTAAAAAATTAATTATTTTTGAATTGTAATTTTCTACAAAGCTTGGGAATTGAAACATGAAATATCTAGATAACTAAAAACATTACCCTAGAAATAGTGTTGGAGCCTTATCTTACATTGGAAAAGGAAGAGTGGGAGAAGGAGAGAAAAGGCAAAGGAATATGAGGGATAAGAGAGAGGAAAATAAAAAGGTAGATAGGGGAGAAGAAGAATAAAATGAAGAGGGTGGGTGAAGAAAAAGAAGAACAATAGGATGGGAAAGGTAAAAGAAGAGGACGGGGAGAAAAAATGGAAGAGGCATAGAAGGAGGAAGGAGAGGGATAAGGAGAGGGAGAGAGAAAGTGGAAAGAGAAGAGAATAGGAAGAAGAAGAAAAGAGGTAGAGGAAAAGAGGAGAAGAGAAGACAAGAGGGGAAGAGGAACAAATAATTCTTAAATCTGGTTTGTTTTTTGTTTCTATTTTTTTTTGTAACCTTTAGATGTAAAAACCCATCCCATGTCTCTAAAATATATCATCCATCTTTCCTTAGATACCATATTCAAAACTTTATCCTCATCTTCGCCTAAATCCCATCTCTACAATCAAAACCACGTATTGGTCTAAATCTACAAATTTGAAAAAAATGTGGGAAATGATAAAATACTTACTTAGAAACCAATAGATTAGGTTATCCCCATAAATCTCACTTCCTTTGTCATGTTAAGTCCCACCACAAACTAATTTCAGGTCCCAAAAACACTACCCAACAACTTGAAGTCAAAATGAAATAAGGGACTTGCACTTCTCATTTATATCAGAAATACATAGAGAGTTCAATGCATCATCTCATTTATCATCATATTTTTTTGTGGTGTCATAGCTACAACAAACATGTGTTGGTTGTAATGACATTAAAATAGAATCAATGTTGTAACATCATCATTTTAGAATCATATAATACAAAAATCATGTATTTAAGATTTTTTTCACTCAAATATGTATCCCAGTGAAACTCATCGGGCATGTACCCTAATTTCAAGGATGGTATCCAAGATAAACCAAATACTTTCTTTCCTTCATTATTATCTTACTTTTACTCTACTCTGTTCTTGTGCCATTGTATCTTGCTACCATCAAAGTGTGTAAACCATAACTACGGGTTATGGGTGAATGTTAAAGAGAAAGGAAGTCATTGTTCATAAATAAATGCCTTGGTTCCCAAAAAATTGAAATTCATTGGCCAATCTACTTTAGAGCACTAGAGAAAAGGAGGATAGCTGAAGGGATCGTTTAACAAAGAAGGGGATCTCATTCCTTGTGTTGTGCAAGTTAAGGTGGAAGAGTTTATTGGCTGAAATAAGAGTGTTGTGTCTAGTAAGGATGTAGTGTCAATCCCATGTATAAGAGCTCTAAAAGTGTGCTAAGTAAGGGAAATTAGAGCCAACTAGTAGGATTTCACCATTGTGGATTCATAGCTCTAGTTTGAGATGGATTATATGATAAAGTGCCTATAGTTGGGTGGAACAATCTTCATTTGCAACAAATGAGTGGTGAATGATAGATATTGCATTTTTGTCCATGGATAGGCAAAATTTATTGCATTTACTTATAATGGATATTTATTCTTTTATGGATTTGTTCTAGGATGAATACATGTTATCCATAATTCATTAGAACAAGTAGAATGTTGTAATTCATTTTGAAATGTGCTTGGGGATATTTTAAAAGGCTTGGAATTCATTCTTAGGTTTCTTAAATTGAATTATTTGCCTCTAGTTTCATTTCTTTTGCTTTTAAATGCATCAATGAGGCAAGTGAATAGATCTTGGAATGCCCCATCACCTTAATATGAATACATAGGTGGTTGGGTACATTATACTCCAAGGATTTAAATCTATTTTCCAATTCCATTGCTTGTTCATCTGGACTTTCTATGTCATTTAATTCTTTACGTGCATTTACTTTTGGTATTTTTATCTTGTTACTAGCATTTGATCCCTTACCTTCTTGGCCATGGCATACTATGTGTCACCAACATTTTTGGTGACATGTTATTCTAATCACCTAAAGCCAATTCCTTCCTTGGTGAAAACCCTGATACTTCTTTTATTTTTTATGGACTTTCCCCATATTTGAAATCGAACTTAACTTGTGAGGATTGTTCATCCAAATATATAATGGTATGATTTCTCTTGGTTACAACAAGGGTTACAAATTTGATGGAATGCCCCACAAATGTTGGCCAACAAATTAATTGTGATATTTAAAAGGAATCATCAATATAATTTGAAATAAACTTATCAATAACAAAAACAATTATTGGAAGATAACTTGAATATATGGAAATGATAAATATTATATTCATGCTTATATATGACAAGAACAAATCATCCCAAAAATAGAACACTATTATTTTTAGTAAGAAAAGCTCAATCTAAGGAAAAACACATTGCAAATTAATGACCAAATATTTATCTCAATCTCATCTTATTAAAATCATCCCAACAATAAAGCATTGGTATTTAATGGGTAAGCCTTAATTTCAGGAAAAAATCACTATCGAATTAATAACCATACATTTATCCCAATTGTATCTTATTACAATCATCCAATAATTTATCATTTCTCTAATAAAATATCAATGACTTTTAAAATATCATAATTATAAGTAAATTTATTTGCTTATATTCTATTAGTAATATTGATCTAATTTCAAGACCACAACATAGAAGAGCATCAAATTGATGTATGAGTTTCTCTTGCTTGTGGGAAAAGGGACACTTTTGTGCATCGATTTGATTACTTAGACTTTTAAGATGTACATATCATACCTCTCTCCATATTTAAACATATAAATTTTAAAGAGAAAATGGTCTCCTCATGTGACAACCGAGTAGTTGGCACAATGGGGTGTTATCCCCTCCACTTGATTTCAAATCCCATAGGGCGCATCTTTGGCCAGTTGTGATAAGGCTCAAGGAGTAGTCTCCCCCATCCTCCTGGAGTCTCAACTCTTTCTAAGTCATAAATTCCTAGCATATTTGGTTTGTGGGCTATTGGATATACTCTTGGTGTTATAGTGGAAAACACTATGTTTTATTTCGAGCCTCGCCCAAATTACTCCAATGAATTACGATTCACCATGATTAAAAAAAAGAGGAGAAAAAAAAACACATATTCTTAATCATTAAATCCACATATATGTTAATCACCTTCTCTAATCAAACTAATACTTTAACAAGTTAGCAAACACATGTATGGTCTATTTTGGAAAACAATATTTCTTTAAAGAAACTTAAAAACTTTTACACCCAACCATTTATCTTGTCTAGTTTTGTTTTATATGATAAATCATTTTGATATATAGATGTATGTTTTATAAAGTTTGAGTTAAATTTATTTATAAATAACTAAGGGATTTTTAATAAAATTTTGGTTCCTTATGAGATAATGTTGAGTGAAACATGAGCATCTCCCATAGAAGCAATTGGTGAGGTGTGTCACATAAGATATCTAAAAATAATTGAGCAAATGGGAGTAGGTAGATGGCCTAAAGTTATCTTCAATGAAGGAATTGAGAAAATGGGAGTAGGTAGATGGACTAAAGTGATTTTCAATGAGGGCATGAGTGAAAGAAATAAAACATTGATGAGACAAAACTACAAATGGATGCAAAAATGGAATATCTACCTCATTGTTTGTCCCACAAATAGCAAAGACCTAAAGGATTTTGCTATGGACAAGTTAGGTAAACTTATATGGGGAAAAGAGTTCGGTAGAAAGAAGAAGTACTATATTGAGGAATTCAACCCCACTTGTGATCTCCAGCAAAAAGAGTATATTGGAGCTAGCATTTCGTGGAGGGAAAATGTTCTTATTACTCAATTAAGAACTAACTTGCATCAACTTTGGTGTGAAATGGGGCGGTGGAAAAGACCTAAAGAAGCTTGGGAAGAATGGATGTGTACATTTTGCACATTTGGGGAAGTGGAATTAGAAAAACATTTCATTTTGGAATGTGATGCTTTCACAAACATCAGGGATAGTTATGGCAATATGTTAACATCAGTCCCTTGGCATTATCTTTTTGGCGAGGGCACTATTAGAAGGTTGGGTCAGCGCATCATCAATTTGAATCAGACAATGATTGAATTGCAAAAAGTGAAAAGAAAAGAGGTTGATGGTAGCATAAAATATTTTTAATATCGTAAATGTTAAAATAATGTCATTCCTATATGAATGGTAATTTTAATTTTAATTACATCGAACGTTTTTTTTTTTTTTCTCTCTCAGTTCCTCTTCAAACCTTTGTCATATATGGAGAGCCTCATAAATTTTCATTTGTCATGATCTCAACCTACTATAAACGGTGTGTATTCCATTAATAATTTACTGCTTCAAGCTTCCTACTACTATCAGTCGGTGTGGTAGCAATTTATTTTGCATAGTCTAACAATGGTAAATTTCGCTCCAAAAACCATTAAAATCTGGTTAGGATTTTGATAAAACTTAATGATTTATTTTTTATTTTTTTATTTTTTTAAATTTGGATTACAGTTGTCAAGTTTCAAGTTTTTAGATGAGATGGGGGGTTTTAATAACTCTGAATCTATTTCCACCTCAAAAGTAAAAAAAATCCAGATTCCAACTACTTTTGGAGGTTTAGGAAAATTTGATACCTCCATAGACAAAAAGTGTACATAGGGGCCAATATTTCTTGGAGAGCCAAAATTCTTATTGCTCAGTTAAGGACTAATTATCATCAACTCTGTTGTGAAACAGGGCATTGGAAAAGGCCAAAAGAATTGTGGGGGGAAAGAGTATTTATTTTTTCTCTTTCGAAAAAGTGGAAACATAAAAATATTTTATTTTAGAATGCAAGGCCTTCAAATATAGCAAGGAAAGTTATACAAATATTTTGGCAGCTAGCTCTTGGGATAATCTATTCATCGAGGGGTTTTTCAAGAAGTTGGGAGCGTTTATTGTAAGACTTTATAGAAAAAGGGGCGAATACAAGAACCAGATGGAGAAGTAATATGTCTCGTAGGCTATCTTTAGCCTCGTGGACATTAAAATAATTTCTTTCTTTCTTTCTTCTTTTTTCTGACTAGCACAATTTCATTGTTACATAGACACATATGTTTAGGATGTGACTGCGCTTCAAGATAAAAGGTGTTTCTTTACTTCATGTGACATCAGTACGATCTGCACAACTCGTATAAAAATGGGGTCGTCTACTTCGGTAATGTTAACTTACAGAAAATAGAAAAAATGATAACACCATAAACAACTCACTCCCATTATCAATTAAATTCCTACACAGAGAGAAAAGTGATGTGTGGTTTCACCGTTACAATGTCAAATGTGTTTTTACTATTACCATTGATTGATAAAGAGCAGCTAGGAAAGAAGTCCACACACTCAAGGGAATTTTTACCAAAGACACATAAAATAAAATTATTTTCTACAAGACTTCTTGTTGTACTCTCATGACCGCTAAATACATGAGCATGGTGTGATGGTCGACCGACTACCAATTGAATTACGATTTTTTCCTATAAAATAATGGAAATTCTCAGAAAATTTTGGAAATTTGGGTTACAGTTATCAAACTTCAAGATTTTAGGTGCAGTGGTTTTTTTACAGTGTTAAATCCATTTCTACTATCAGAAACACGATTCAAGCTCTCCCACTGTCAGATTTTTTGGAAAAATAAATGACAATATTCCGAAAATTTTGAACCATAAACAAAGCCATTGAATTTAACCTATCACCACAAAATCAGAGGAAGCATGTTCATTGTATGGTGTAGAAATGTTGCCTTAAAAAAAGGAAGTGGGGACTCGGCCCAACTTTGTGTTATGCATGGAGGAAGATACCCTTGAGACATTGTGCATCATTTTACGCTCTTTCAAGTTCATTGTGCATAGTGACCATTATAATTAAACTGTGCTTTTGGAACTTAGTTTCATGTAATGTTTGTTGTCATTTCGGAGTTATTTTGTCTCCATTATTGGCACAAATCATGTTATATGCTACGTCAATATTTGTTATGTGAGGCTTGGCATGAATTTTTATGTGATGTCATGGTTAAGTGCATGAAGATTTAGTATCATTCTTCTAATTGTAAGGTGTGAAGATAGTTTAATAAGTTATGTGGCTCTTAATAAGATACATGAAAATTTGAATTAAAGTTAATATTCTTTAACATTAAAATATAATTGTGACATCGACCCGAAACGGAGAATGGTGGTGTGAAGCGGTGTGTTGGTCTGCGTTTTCCCTAGGTCTCGTTTTGTTGTTTCTTTCGCTGTTGCGGCGGCGGATCACTCTGGTCATGATTCAGAGGCGTCGAATATCATCTGCGGGTTTGTTTTCTTCTTCCAGGCGGCGGAGCGCACTACCTCACCTGAAATATTAGTACCCCAGCAATATTTGGAAGCGGCATGCTTCCTCTTTCAACAGTTTTCGGAACAGGGCTTCAGATGGGCACAGATTTGGGGCGGATGCTGGGCGCATCGAATCCAAGAATCATCTGGTTTGGAGGCCTATCGTGCTCTGCTTTGGGGATCCCAGCTGCAAGTATCCACTGAATCACCAGACCCGCCGTTTGTGACAGAAGGGAAAGGAAGCCACGTTCTCACCTCTGTAAAAGATACTCGGGTAAGCTCTGTATCTTTTCAAATATTCATAAAACCACTTGTTGGAAATAGTTTTATCATATGGATACAAGACACATAATCCATATTATTTATGAAGAACAAAATCCAGTCTACTGCTGGTTACCCATATCACCTTCAGTCCTTGATATTTGGGGGAAAAGCATTAGCAGATTCCAGCTCTCTTAATGACTATGCTATTGCTTCTGGATCCTCTGTTTGCCTTAACTTAAGACTGAGGGGAGGAAAGTTTGGACAGAACAGATCTTATGGAACCACTCCGGGTGCTAGTGCGTCCAACATTGCCCACTCCAAAGGAACCTCATACAGAAATGTCCTTCAAGGGGAAAAAAACAAAGCTGCTACAGTGACTGTGGCCCAGCCAGAAAACTCTCCTAAGCCATACATTGTGGAATAGCAGAACTGTGTGCCTGAAATAAATATTGACATTCCAGACATAGATGTACATAGAACCGTTTTTGAATCTCAAGCTATAATATGCAGATTTAACTGCTTCTGGCCCAAACCTGTGGAGCTATTCCAATGTATTTTTTCCAACTGGACCATGGATTGTGAAATCCACCTGTGCTCAAAAGGTTTTTTCATTGTAAATTTTTCATCATCTGATGACAGAGATACAATTATTAAGGAGGGGCCATGGTTTTGGGGATCTACTGGACTCTTCATCACACCATGGTTCCCATAATTTGATGCCAACACTATGGAGGTGACCAGAATGCCGGTTTGGGTCCGGCTGCACAACCTTCTGCTTCACTTCTGGCAGGAAAGTGTGCTTGGCGGCATAGGTAACATCCTTGGCAGATATATCAAAACTGATATACAATGAATGGAGGAGCGCATCTACACCTTCGCACGAATCTGTGTGGAAGTGGATTTAAGCAAAGGTCTACCAAAATGCATTATATTGAATCATAAACAACAGAGGTGGACACAACACTTAGATTATGAGAACACATCTTTTCGATGCCGAATCTGCAGGAACACGAGACATCTACAAAACACTTTCCCGACAGCCACAAAAGAAAACAAGAGAAAGAAGAAAACTGGAAAAGCTGCCAAAGGATGGCAATTTCCATCAAAAGAGCCCAAACAGCAAGAAGAAGAGGAAGAACCCATCCCACAAGATAGTAAATAGACAGATACTGCTTTGGGAGCACAAGAACAAGAAATGCAAGAACCCATAGATGCCACTACCATGACACAGCCAGATATGGTTCCTGGGGCACCGGACAACAGGGGAAACAAAATACTACATACCTCAGACACATCGGACGTTGACAAGGACATTGGAGCACATGCGAAAGATAACCAGCTCGTCCTTGTATCAACCACGCCAACACAAGGTGCTTGGCGGAAGGTTGAAAAGAAAAAAGGGAGGAAAGCCTAATTTTCTCTCATTGTAATTATATCTACGACATACTTGTTTGTCTTGATTGACACTACCAGCTCATGTAACATGTAATTTTGTTTATCTTAATAAAATTACGAATTTTTCCTTTGTGAAAAATAATTGTGACATCAGTATAACAGGGATAATATATATTTAAAAATAAAATACCAACTAATACTAGTATTTGAAATTTAGATTAAAAAAATATTTGATTTTCTTTTAATTTCACCATCCCAAAAAAACCATTTAAGACAAAGTTATAATATTATGAATGGAATGATAATTTTAAAAGAATATAGAAAAATATGCTTGATAATCTTAAAATAAATTATATTTCTGTAGATTGTGAGAAAATAATAAATGAATAGTGAAAATATTTTTCTTAAGAAGTTGCAGGTTTTTATGTTTTTTTGTGAAGGTGAATGTGGAGTTATTTTGCAATTTCTATGTTGGTTATAGTTGGGAGCAATAGGAGGTGGAGCACTGATCCAAGTTTATGTAGGAACGCAACTTAATACACATATAGCCATAAATATAAAAATGCAGCATAAATAACACTTCATTTCATTAATATCAAGAACTGAAATTTGTTTACAGACATAATGGAAATCAACTAGCTAGGGCGTTGGTAGCTTATCTCTGAGAATAGATGTGGTGGCTACAGGCCTCTGAACTCTGTGTTACAATGAGGCTCGAAGGCCTATATATTATTGAGAAACAATGGAAAACCCTAAACATCCAAAAACCTAACCCTAGGAGATGAAACACCACAATATGGGCCCCGTCGGGGTAAATTGATACATCAATTTCTTGCATTCGTAAATTTGGCATACTATCTCCCTTTGACGCACATGATACATCCTTAGAAAGATCTATCTGAGGACTACAACTATTAACTATGAATATTGGAACAAAATCATATTTACCAAAGAAGCGATGCCCAAAAAACGTCGTTTAGGGCTTCAAAACGACTCCATAAGTTCAGGATCCGAAAAACTGCTAAAAATAGTAAATTGTGCTAGAATTAAGGAAACTGAAAACCTAAAAGAAACAATGGTGGGGCCCCAAGTGGAATAGGCAGGTGTCCACCAATATCCACCTGGATCATTCCTCCCCCCTTAGGAAGCAATGTTCCCCATTGCATTGAATTCCTCCATGAGATGAGGAAACTTCTGCTGAACTTGGTCCCTGGTGAACCACATGCCTTGGTGCAAGAGTTGGCCAGCTTTGACAACCCGATACAGTTGGATATTCTGCTGGCGAGTGTTCTTGATTTGCATATCTATGATGCAATCTGTGGTGGCCTGTTCCATGCAGTCTGGGTTTAACTCTGTTGGTGTGAGTTGTTCTGCAATGTCATAGGTATCCAGCAGAGGTGGGAAATAGGGCCGAAGGCTGTCCACATTGAATACTAGGTGCAGACCAAGGAATGGTGGAATACTGAACTCGAAGGAATTGTTTCCTATGACCTTGGTTATGGTGTACGGACCATATCGGAGCGGGCAAACCTTGCGGTGGGGTCCAATGAGGCGCTCCTTTTGCAAATGTCGCCATACTTTGTCGCCCACCTGGAAGTGGTGTGGCACCCGATGTTGATCATGTCGTTGCTTATACTTAGCATTGGCTCTATCCAATATGTCATGAACCTGCTAGCGGATGTACTGAATGTGCTCAATGAAGTTGTTCACTTTGTCAGCTTCAGACTAGACAAGAGCCGAATCGGCCTAAGTAGCCACAAATGACATGGCTACGTCAATGGGACATAGTGGCTGGAACCCCAGGCCCACCTGAAAGGGGCTATGGCCAGTTGAGTTGTGGAGAGACCAGTTACAACTGTGTTGTACATAGGTAAGACTCTCATCCCATGTGTGTGGATGCTTTGAATTGTACATGCACAGAATGTGTACAATCATCCTGTTGACGACCTCTGTCTGGCCATCAATTTGGGGAAGGAAAGTTGTGGACTTGGTGAGCTTGGTTTCCAGCATTGACTAGAGGCTAGACCAAAATGTACTGAGAAACATGTTATCCTGATCTGAGACGATAGATTGTGGGATCCCAAAGTGCGCCCATACTCGTTCAAAGAAGATTTTAGCAGTGGCTTCTGCTGTGATATTCTTCTTGCAGGCCGACATAATGGCCATCTTCGAGAATCTATTGACGACCACGAAAACACAGTTGTTTCCATGCTTAGAAGAAGGAAGGCCCGACATGTAATCCATGGAAATGGATTTCCAAGGTCGAACAGGGGTAGGTAGCGGAGTGTAGATGCCTTTCTTCTTGATGGATGGTTTGGCAATGGAGCAAGCAGTGTAGGATCTGATGTACTTCCCAACATCCTGTCAAAGGTTCGGCCAATAGAAATACTTCTGCAGTACTAACATTGTTTTCTCGACCCCGAAATGCCCAGTGACTCGACTGTAGTGTGCTTCCCAAATCATCTTGGCACGCTCGCTTGAAGGAACACAAAGGTATCCCAAGTGACATAGTAGTGCATCCTCGAGGTGAAAATTTGGAACTTGCGTACCCTCCAAGAGTGTCTTTTATGTGTGGAAAAATTCTAGATCGCTCTTGTAGAGAAGCGGCCAATCAAAAGTCTCATGCCCACAAGAGTTGAGAACGGTGGTTAGTGCCATGATCGGTGGTCGGTTGAGGCAATTTGCAACATTATTGGTGATGCCCATCTTATACTTGATGTCCAAATGAAATTGTTACATATATGTGGACCAATTATGGTGGCGATCATTTTGTAAATTCCCTTGTGTTTTTATGAACTACAGGGGTCGATGGTATGTTTGGATGACTGTTTCCTTCCCCAAAATGTAATGCTTCCATTGGTGGCACGCCTGCGAAATGGAATACATTTCTTTGTCATAAGCGGGATACTTGCAGACAGTGTCTCACTGTGATATGCCACTGGATGCCCCCGTTGAGTAAGAACTACCCCAATAGCATAGCCAGAGGCATCTGTCTCGATCTCAAATGGTTGTTGCAAGTCTAGTAATGTGAGCAATGGGACAGAGCAGAGGCGATGTTTCAATTCTATGAATGCCTTCTATTGAGATTCTGACCAAAATAATTTTTCCTTCGCTCCCCCTTGGTGACTTGACTCAAGGGCTAAGTGATATGAGAGAATCCCAACACGAACCTGCGGTGGAAATTAGCAAGACCCAGAAAGCTGTGAAGCTTTATTAGAGTGGTTGGGGTCGGCCAATCCCGAATTACTTGGATCTTGGTTGGATCCACATGCACCCCCCATTCATCAATAATGTATCACATATATTGAACCTGGGTCATGCCAAAAGTGAACTTCTCCAAATTTTCAGACAACTTGTGTTGCCACAGTGTTTGGAGGACATGTCGGATGTGGTGGAGGTGCTCTTCCCAAGTCTGGATGAAGATCAGGATGTCATCCAAGTACACTACTATAAATGAGTTGGTGAATGGCCACAAGATGTCGTCCATCAACCTCATGACGGTTGCGGGAAAATTATTCACCCCGAAAGGCATGACCAGCCATTCGAAAAGGCCCTCCTTGGCTTTGAAGGCAGTATTCCACAATCAGAGGGTTTGATTGGTACTTGGTGATACCTGGACTTCAAGTTGATCTTGCTGAAATATTTCACCCCTTTGAGTTGATAGAGAAGGTCATCAATCCATGGGATCAGGTACCTATTCCGGATAGTGATCTTATTCCACACCCGATAGTCAATCTGCAGCAGCTCCTGAATCTGCCTCTTGATTTCATTGTTCTCCAGAACAGAGCGTTGATAGATCGATCCATTGGTCAATGGTGCACTTGGGGTTAGATCGATGGGGTGCTTGACCTGACAGTGTAGAGGCACCCCTGTGGGTGAGGTGAAGATGTCCCCATACTCCTCCATGACCTTGTCCATTTGTTGTTGTCGTACGGATGATCCCTATCTAGAGGTCATGGCTAGATTCTTCTTCTTGCCCTGGGGGCGAATCATCAGGAAAAAAAAAATTCCTGGTTATGGAAATGAGCTTACCGCATTGTTTTGCAATAACCAAAGAGATAGCCGCAGGTGGTGGTATCTCTGGTATCTTGTACAACTTATTTCCCAAAGTAACAATAACAGCGTGATTCCAGGACTCATACACAACATGTTGCTTCCACAAGTATGGTTGGCGTAATAATACATCACAAACTTCAAGAGGAACAATGTCACATAATACCTCATTTGTGAAGGGTTTGATGTTGTAGGGAAGGCAGCACTATTGGATGATGTGAAGATCTCGTCCTTGGTGAAACCACCTGATGGTGTACGGTTGTGGGTGTGTTGTGGTTGGCAAGCCCAAACCCTTCACTACCTCTACTGAAATGAGGTTCTTTTGGCTCCCACTATCGAAAATTAACTATAGAGGGGAACCCTTTACCCACATTTCAGAGTGGAAGAGATGTTCCTCCTCCTCTAGATCTTCTGGCTCCTCCTTTTGGATCTTTGCAGTGCCAACGGTGGCATTGGGATCCGCATCAATAATCTGCTTCCCTTTTTCATTCCCTTTGTTGGGTTCCGATTCAGAGTCGGAGCATGCATCTAATTCAGAAGCCCTCATCTTGGCCACCAGTGACTGCTTGACCCGACACTCACTTGTGTTGTGAGTGGAGCTCTTATGGAACTCACACCACTTTCCCATGTCCTTGTTTGGCTTCGTGGTGTTTTTCTTTGCTTGCGCCTTTGGTAGGTTATCTTGGGCCACCATGCCTTGGCTTTGTCCTTTTTTCTACGATTTGGGGGCACCTTTCCCTTGCTTTTGATTCGCAGATCCAAAATCTTGCTTCTTCTATTTGAATTTCTACTCAATATTGGCAGCATACCGTTATGTCGTACCAAGCAAGGAGATCTCGAGGAACTTCATTTCCTCTTGAATGTATCTTTGCAGACAACTGTGGTACTTCAACACCAAATTTTTCTCCGAATATTTGATACCCAACTTTGTGCGTAGGGTATGGAACAGATTCCTCAGCTCATGTACATCTTGATCTCTTTGATGCTGCAGCGTAGTCCATTGTATGTACTTGTCCTCATAGCTCCCCACGGAATAATATTGTTCCTTGATGGTGTCTCATAAATAATTCCAAGTGGGTACGACAGAGAACAAAGAGGGTTCCCCCTCATCCTTTTTCTCACAGTAGGTTTCCCACCAGTCCTTGACATGGAGGGTAGCTTTGAGGAGTGCAAAAATAATCTTCTCCTGGTAAAAAAAGTCATGAATTGAGAAATATCCTTCTAATAGACTCAACCATCTATCTACGGCATCTGCATCTATTTGGCCCTCAAATATGGGAATGTAAAAGTTTACTTGTACCTTAAAAGGATTTGCGCCTCTAGAGTGGTTTTTGGATGCAGATGCACTGCCAGTGGGTAGTCGTTGAAGGATCTTGGCAAAGTTATCCATCATCGTGTTCCTTTGTTTTTCGAGTGCCTCCTCGAGCAATATTCCGATAGGATAGCCTGCTCCCTCATCTTTCTTTTCTTCCCCCATGGGTAGCCGTTAGGATTTTCGACGCTGATCTTGCAAAGGTTCAACCAGATCTAGCACTAACTCCTTATACCCCGACCTCATTGGGGACATGCAAAGAAGGATCGAGAAAGAGAAGACCGCTCTGATACCATTGATCCGGATTTATGCAGGAATGCAACATAATACACATATAGCCATAAATATATTTATGCAGCAGAAATAACACTTCATTTCATTAATATCAAGAACTGAAATTTGTTTACAGACATAATGGAAATCAACTAGCTAGGGCGTTGGTAGCTTATCTCTGAGAAGATATGTGGTGGCTATAGGCATTTAAACTATGTGTTACAATGAGGCTCGAAGGCCTATATATTATTTAGAAACAATGGAAAACCCTAAACATCCAAAAACCTAACCCTAGGAGATGAAACACCACAATATGGGCCCCGTCGGGGTAAATTGGTACATCAATTTCCCGGGGTTGTAAATCCGTTTGAAGCACATGATACATCGTTATAAATATATATCTGAGGACTACAACTATTGGCAACAAATGTGAAGTCTGGAACGGACTACCTTCGCCGAAAAAGCGATGCCCAAAAAACGTTGTTTAGGGCCTCAAAACGACTCCAGAAGTTCAGGACCCGAAAAAATGCTAAAAATAGTAAATTGTGTTATAATTAAGGAAACTGAAAAACTAAAAGAAACAATGGTGGGGCCCCAAGTGGAATAGGAGGGTGTCCACCAATATCCACCTGGATCAAGCACACTTTGCTTCAAATTTTATTTTTTTTAATATGTTTATAGTGAAAAGAGTAAATGTGGAATCTCCTATAGAAAAAAGATTAAAGGTTGGAAAAAATTGGAGTAGTAGTTTTGGCTGGACAATTATCTCTTATGTTTGCTTTGGCTATAGGCCAACTATTAAAAATGCATGTGAAGTTCAAGCAAAGAGACAAAGCAACAACCATCGCTTGATTAGTAATATTATTTATCATCTTGGGATCCATACAATGCAACCCAACAAATTAATAGGCTGCATATTTCATGCAAACATTATTCATTTCATCTCAAGGTGGCTTCTCTATCAAAGTAATGAAGGACAATGATACTCAAAAAAATTTTAATAATTATTATATATAATGCATTGGTTACATAGCTTTACATGAATAAAATATCCTAGGAAAGCGGCTAAGCTATAATCTCGGGTAATATGTGGTCTCATGTAAGGGACTAAGGCTCGATGCTTCTTGAAACCACATGTCTGACTAGAGGTGGCAATAACGATGACTAGAAGGAACACTTAATATCTTGCAATTACTTTTTTTCACAAGGGAAAAATTCGTAATTTTATTGATAAAAAACAAAATTACATGTTACACTTTGCTAATATTGTCAAAGATAGGCAATAATATGCTTCTTAGGTGCAAAAATACATGGGGAGTAAAATTATGTTTTTCTCCCTTTCTTATTTTCCACCTTGCGTCGTGGCCCTGGTGATGGCGAGGTGGTAACAAGTGCGAGCTTATTTTCTACTATGCTTGCTCCATTGTCCTTTTCTGAATCTGAAGTGTCTGAGTTATGCTGTCTTTTGAGTCCTCCACTTTCTTGTGTCTCTTGTGTTAATGGTCCCTGAACCGTGTTAGAAGGCTCTTGCATCTCTTGTTCCTATGTCTCAACCTCAGTTGTAGTCTGATTGTTTTTTGTTGGTGTGAGTTCCTCCTCCTCTTCTTCCATCTTCTGTTCTGGTTCTTCTGATGGAAATTGCCAACACTTGTTGGCTTTTCCCATCTTTGATTTTTTTTCTATTTTCTCTTTTAGCTTCTAGACAGGTGTTTTGCAAATGCCCTATATTCCTGCATTTTTTGCATCTGAATGCAGTGTTTTCATAATCAAGATGTTGTGTCCATTTTTACTGTTTGTGAGTCAGTAGTATGCATTCTGGAAGTCCTTTGCTGAGGTCTACTTCCACACAAATGCATGCAAAAGTGAAGATCCTCTCTTCCATGCGTTGTGTGTCAGTTTTAATGTAACTCCCAATACTCTCTCCAATGCCTTCAAGTACATATTCATTCCAGAAATGTAGTGGAAGGTTGTAAAGTTGCACCCACACCGGCAGCTTAGTGACCTCCATAGTATTAGCATCAAAATCAGGGAACCATGGGGTAGTGAATAATCCGGTGGAGCCCCAGAACCATGGCCCAGTCCTGAGAATGTTTTCTCTGGAATCCGAGGAGGTGAACTTTACAATGAAGAATCCCTTGGAACAGAGATGTATTTCACATTCCGTCGTCCAGTTTGTGAAAATCCAATGAAACAGTTCCATTGGTTTGGGCCAGAAACAATTAAATCTGCAAATGAGTGCTTGTGATTCATAGACAGATCGATGGTCATCAATCTCAGGGATTTCAATACGCAGTTCTGGAATCTAATTGAGTTGTTCCACAATGTACGGTTTGGGGCTATTCGCTATCGGTGTTGTTGGAGCATCATATGAGTGATTCCCCTTAAGTATGTTCCTGTATGATGGTCCTGTGGGGTTTATGTTGAGTCCCTTTTGACCCTATGCTCTGTTTTGCCCAACAGCACCTCCAGGCAGTCTCAGATTGAGATAAATAGTGGAGGCAGGGCATATGGCATAGTCCTTGATGGTGCTGGTATCTTGAAGAGTTCTCCCACAATGAATGAGAGATTGGACATGACATGGATAGCCAGTGGTATCCCAAATGGCTTGCTTCAGGTCCAAGACCCAGTCATAATTTTTATCCAGATTAATAATGTATGCCCCACAGGGGGTCTAAGTAAAATCTAGAAACTGTTATTACTTACCCGATGCTCCTGGGCAATGGTGTTTGAGTCTTCCATAGGAATCGTCTGATTTGTCAGCAGTGGTAGTGGCCAAATAGAAACTGGTACCCTCGCGCATTTGTATACAGAGTGTGCCTCAACTCTGCCCACCAGCGATATAAATAGGGCAAAGAACCCACCGCCACCAAGAAGTAACGAAAATGTCAGATAAGAGAGAGGGATGTCGCGTTTCTCAACGGTCAACTGTAGATCACCACCACGCCCACCAGGCCACCGCTTGTATTTGCAGGAGCCATGGCCACGTACAGCAACCCTGCCCAGGTGAGATACCAGACCCTGATATACAGCTCGCCCATCAAAAAGGATGCAAATGGCTCTGGAAGCCGTCATCACGGGTAAAAACCATCTCCGAGCCCCAAAAACCAACACAGTCTTCTCGTCCCTGAGGAAGTGGTAAGAACAAGTCCCACACCCCCCAGGTGCGCCTCCGTGATGGGCAGCAGTGGGTGCCCCGAGCCCAAATCCGCAAACCCTAGCATCGCCAATCGCCGACATCGCTCCTCGTCTTGTTCGACCAATCATTTTATCTTGCAAATACTATCTAGGTTGAAGTTGTAATTTCATCTTGGTGTAAGACATAAAATTCCTTTTAATTAGTCAAGATGCCATCTTCCTTAAATGTAAGGAAACATGCTAACAACCCAAAACCCAGAGGAAATAAGTCATTTCAGGTGGTGTGGATTTCCTTGAACACCGGTGATGAGCCAACCCACATTTGTGAAAAACAACCAATGATGATTATGTTAAGTGTAAATTGAAAACTAAATTATGAAAGGTTTTACATTGTAGAGGTGTCAGAGAAGTACGAAGTGTATATATTTGGATGGTGGTATTGGAAATGATAAGAGAACACAAACCATCTTCCAAACTACTTAACTTATGAAGCACTCCCTATACATAGTCGTTTCACAAAAGGATTTTTTCTAAGGTAAGGAATTATTCATGGAATAAATGAAGACGATGAGAATTTGTTCAATAAGTTAAATCCTTTCATTGTAAGTTGATGTGTCAATTGTCATTCACAAACCAATCATCTCTAACACTTTTTTACTAAAAAAAATTTGTATAATTATAATTGAGAAATCCATTTTGTTTTATTGGTCCTTTACTTATTTCAACATTTTTCAATGAAAACACATTACATATTAGAATGTGGCTTAAGCCCAACTTTACTAAACAGCTTGACCAAGAGCCCCACAAAAAAAATTAGTTGTTTATCTTGAAGATTCTAAAAAAAATTGTGTATATAGACTGATTACAATTATAAATCACAAAGGGACTACTCAAGAGGCTTCATTCTTCAAAGGTCATCTCCACTAATAAGTTTTTCCTAATACTCATATGGGCGAATTTCATATGCATTGTGGATGGAACTCCAATTTTGAGAGCTTATCATGGGTTTCAATCGGCCATCATTGGTGCAAATTATTGAGGTGATGATCGTCTTATGCACTTTAAACTATGGATCTTATTTCGATTTATGGTTTCCAATGAACTCTAATTGAATTGTATCAGTTATCCACAAAAATATCTCGATACATGGAAACAATCCTTCATTTCCTTCAATTATAATAGTCATTGGGAGATTCTTTTTATATATCGCTACTGCACTATTCTTGAATCCTATATTATAAACAATAATTGGGGTTGATTAGTTTCATCATTGGTCTAGATCCTCTTAAACACCAACAAGTTTTATTTTGATGTTTGGTTTATGTTTTGTCCTACAACTACCATTTTTCATTTGTTGATTGGTCGATGTTCAATCCTAAAATGTACTCCACTTGTCCATATCGCTCGACACCACCCCTACATCCCCTCTTCACCTTCACACTGTCTCTAATTGTCAAACATTGTTCTCTGGTTGTGCTTCATCATTGCCTTTTCACCCTTTTAATCAATGCATCTTGTCCATTTTCTATTTCTCTTTGAAAAAGTGGGAGTTGCATATTTGCAATTATTGTTGGTGGACTTGCAAATAAGTGATTTAGATTTGGAGCTACATGATCCTTGAGAATATTTAGTGAGACATGAGATGAAAATAGAACTTTGTGAAATATCCATTTTCTATCCAAATATAAAATTCCCCAATTTGTAAACAACACAACCACCCTAATTCAATTTAATGTTCCATTTCCATGCTTTAAAGTATATTGGTTTTGGAATCCATCTGAACTTCTGCTTTCTAATAATGGCTAAGAGATTTTTTGGAGTGATGGTGGCTTATGGCAGGATTAGGGTTTTTCAGTTGGGTTCTATTATCGTTCCTCTACTTCCTCCCATGGCGGCGTCACGGCTGGGAGACGGACCTACGCACTCCACCTCATTAGCATCGGCTCTGTGGGGAAGAAGACTCGAATTAGGGGCTCTTCACATCCCACGGTGGCTGCCCCTCGAGACCCTCTCATCCGCTTGGACCGACGACCTTGGCTGCTGCCGATGGCACCTATTTTGCATCCCCTTTCTGTGCATGGTAACCGCACCAGTGCTTGTACTCAGCGACCTGGTGGCGGAGGTAGATATCTGTTGTCGGCAGATAACAGACTGGACGGGGTTATCTACTCGACACCCATTCTGCGGATTTCTGGAGGTTGCTGGCCCAATGCTCTGAGAATTACGCTGGTATGCTCTGGACGGGCTTCTAGATCTGCTGGATTTCATGACTAGGAACCAAATACCTTTCAGCCCTTCCCTCTACCTCTGTAGACAGAACAAAAACAACTAGAGGGCGACATTAGCTTCAATGTAATGGAGAATCGTGTAAGCTCAAAAAAATTTCAAATTTTTATAAAAACACCTGCGGGGAACTGTTTATTAATTTGGATACATAATATTGATAGGGTTACAGACCTGAAGAATTCCATTGAGAGGGCCTCTGGTTTTCCATGCCATTTACAGTCCCTTATCTACTGTGGGCGTTCCTTACAAGATTCTTGCTCACTATCTGAATACTCCATATGGCCTGCATCCACCATTTATCTAAATCTGAGATTGAGGGGTGGAGCGGCTGGGCAGATCCATTCTCGAGGACACAGGGGACCTAGTACATCCAAGAATTACTACCCAAATGGTCCATCCTACAGAAATATTCTACAAGGGAAAAACAAAAATGTTACTCCAACAGTGCCAACAGTGAATGTTCCCAAACCATACATTGTAGAATAGCTAAATCATGTGCCAGAATTGCAAATAGATATTCCAGAGATAGAAAAGCATAGATCCATCTATGAATCTCAAGCACTTATCTGCAGATTCAACTCTTTCTGGCCAAAACCAATGGAGTTGTTTAATTGGATTTTCACCAACTAGACTGTGGACTATGAAATACATCTCTGTTCAAAGGGATTTTTCATTGTAAAATTCTTATCCTCGGAGGACAGAGACAGCATACTTAAGGCTGGACCGTGGTTCTGGGGATCCACCGGACTATTCACCACACCATGGTTTCCAGAATTTGATGCAAATACTATGGAGGTCACTTGCATGCCGGTCTGGGTTCGGCTACACAACCTCCCACTTCATTTATGGAATGAAGTTGTTCTTGCAGGCATTGGCAACATCATTAGCAGATACATAAAAACTGACACCAATCGCTTGGAGGAGAGGATTTTCACCTTTGCACGCATTTGTGTGTAGGTGGACCTCAGCAAAGGGATTCCAGAAAGCATCCAACTGAATCACAAACAACAAAAATGGAAGTAGCACCTCGACTATGAAAACACTGCATTCAGATGCAGAATATGTAGGAACACCAGGCACCTGCAAAACACATGCCCATAAGCTAAAAGTGACAACAAGAAAAAGAAAAGGACGGGAATGGCAACCAAAGGCTAGCAATTTCCATCAGAAGATCTAGAACAAGAGATGACAAAAGAAGAGGATGCACCCATCCCAACTGAAAACAACCAGACAACCACTGAATTGGAGACACAAGAACAAGAGATGCAGGAGCCTTCTGAACCTACCACCACGGCTCAACCGAAAATGGACCATGGGGAACCAGAAAGTAGAGGGAACAAAAGACAACACAACTTAGATACATCAAATTCAGACAAAGATAATGGAGCAATCATAGCAGAAAATCAGCTCACCATTATTTCCACCTTGCTAACACAAGGTCCATGGCGCAAGGTCGAAAAGAAAAAAGGGAGAAAAGTTTGATTTCTCCCCTTGTATAATAGGTTATTTTATGCAACTTATCAGCTTGTCTTTGACAATTACCAGACCGTGTAACATGTAATTTTGTTTTCATTAATAAAGTTACGAATTTTTCCTTTGTGAAAAAAATATACTGGTTTTATTTAAAAAGTCTTAATCATTTTGTATATACACCTATATCCTTTCGATATTGGTGGAAAATCAATATTTAAACTTTGACAACATAACTTTTACCAATCAAATGCCAAAACCAACCCCCAACAAAAATACGGAAGAGAATGTAAATGAATTTTATGGATGAAAGTCAAACTCTAGGTGAAGCTCCTGATTTTGAAGGATCGTGCATAAGGCTCTTTTTTTAATATGCAAATTTAAAAGTAATACTAAAGATAACAATTAATATTTAATCAGTGCCTTTAACTAAGGAGAAAGATATGGATATTATCACTAAACCCAATAAATTTGGTTCCTAGTATCAGAGCCAGAAGTCAAGTTTGACTGTGTGAGATCTAGTTCGTGAAAAAGGTCAGTTCTTAAACCATCCTCTCTTTATTTTCTGAATATAAAATGGACTCATTCAGAAAGTTAGTGTCATTTAGAGAACTTGAAGAGAAAGATAGGGCCACCCAAGACCCTCTCAGAGATATGTTTGCTAGTTCTAGTAGTCGTGTGTTAAACCAGTCAGAACATCTGTATGAAGAAACAGAACCAACTGCCAAATGGGTTCTTCCAAAGATCAGTCCTGATAAATTCTATTATGATTTAGGTGTCTGGAATTTGAGAGCATCCACCCGTATTTCAATAAAATAATCCATCAGTTTTGTTAGAGAGAATTTTGACTGTTTCATGTATATTCCTCTTCTTGATCCTAAGTCTCTGCAAGCAGAAGCTGCAAAGTTAGGAACTAAATTTTTGCATCTGGGTTGTATTCGTGTCGTCATCCATGCCCTCACTCATCAAGGGTTAAATACATATGTGTTAGCTACTGTGAGGGATCTAACACATAATAAATATACGGATTCCTTGATTGGAGGTATTGTAGCTCCATTATCAAATGGACCAGTTTGGTTTGACTGTTATCCAAACTTCTCAGTCTATGTTTATGACGTAACCTTGTCTGATATTCTCCAGCTTCAAATCCAAACATCTGGCTTTGATATGAATAGAAAAAGGAATAATATTGCTATACAGACAAGAGGTTGTTTTCGTCATACCAGTACGTTGTCAGCTGCAATACTCCTTGCCCCTAGTAAAGAAAGCAAAACCAGTGTCGTGGTCATGACAGACCCCAAAAATCAGAAATTTGAACATCCAGCCATAAAATGGGAAGAACTTTCTTTTCCTGAACACTGAACCATTCCTAACCCTAAGCCCATCTCTGCCAGAGCTATTACTTCTGCTGATATTTTAGAAGACCAGTCCAAAGCTGTTCTTACTTTTCCTAGAAGGTCTACAATAGACAGAAGAAGGATCAATGAGATGTGCCAAAAGTCACCATTGTATAGACCACCAGATTGTACAGATACTGCTTGTTCGTCTGTTGTTTCTAGTTGTAATCATTTGTCATTATTTGAATTTTCTCAGCTTGTAAATTTCCATCCCCTGAAAGTTGATTGTCCCCAATGCCATCAGTCTGTAAATCTCCAAAACCTTGCTGCACTGGTCATTAGACATCAGAACCATAATCCCAGAACAGGTGAAGCTCCTCAGTCTACATCAGTCACTCCCTGTCCTAATCCTAAGTGTTCTGATATCCCATTTCCTCATGAAGATGAACATGTCCGCATGATGCACCTAATTCCCAGTCTGCAAGATGAAGATCCCAGACTTACAGGAATATTCATGAATATGCAATCTCCCAGAGATAAACATGGCATAGGTTTTTACAGTCATAAGGATGGATTGATTCCTGAGTGCAGATTCAAGGATCTGCCAACTGCTATAAAAATACCATCTATTCCTGAAATATAGAAGTTCTATACATTAATGGATGGTTGTGAAAAGCATTTGATCCCTGAAAAATGGATAAAACAAATGTTGAACTGGGATCTACATACCCATCCACAGGCAGATGAGTTTGCTATAGCATACAGCACAGAGGAGAAAATAAAACTAGCCTCTCAATGGAAAGAGTATAAGAATGAAAGAAATGTCTGGATTTCTTTCTATTCATGGAAGAAGGCTAAAGAATCAGAGATGATTTTGATGACTGATTCTGCATCCTCCTCTGGCCATTCTTGGACAGCTATAGATGGGAATAAAGTTGAAACCTCTACCAGTTTTCCTCCTTTCAAAGGGATTTTCCTAGGAGAAGGACAAAACACAGCCAATGCCTATCCCATAGTACAAAAGGAAAACCTTGTTGGGATAGAAAGGAGAGTTCAAACAGTCAGTGAGCAAATAAATTGGACAAACATTGTTGTTACTGGTTTAGAAAAGAATATGGCTAAAGTTGTCTTTGTGAAAGATCAGATAGACCAAGTCCAAGTGTCTATCAATAATGTAAATAGTGCTTTAAATTCTGTACAGTACAATACTTCAGTTTCAAAAGATTTTTGTTTACAGTCTCTAAAGAAGATTGATGATGTAGAGAATTGTATAATAGAAAATTCTATCTCTACACGGCATTTAATTTCAAACTTGTCTGATAAGATTGAGAAAGTTGATAAGAAGAAAACATACAAGCCTGTTCCTTCAACCTTCCTCCACAAAGCAAAGCTTGTGTCTATTCAAAAGGCCATTGAGCGTTTTCCTAAGCTCCTCCCAAAAGAGTCTGCTCCTGAGTCTCCAAAACTCAAAGTTACTGTTGCCTCCTTGTTCGAAGAACTTGAGCTTTAAATTCATGTCCTTCATGTTTATGAACCTTTAGAAGCTCAGTATACCAAACATTCCCCTCCTGATTTGAATGGTGTTGGAAAGATTCCTCCAAGAGAAACATTTTTTGATTCCAGCCGAAAAGAATGGAATATTGATAATTTATCTTCAGCACAAATTAGACAAGTCCTGGATCTTATGATCACAAAGTATAAATTAATGTGTATAGAGGGAAAGTCGAAGGTAGAGGCCTCCAAAACTCTCATTCGATGTTTCACAGGAACTCTAGCCAGATGGTGGGAACTAGAGTCCTCTCCAGCATTAATAAAGAAGATGGAAGAAGAGGTAGTTAAAGATGAGAATGGAGATGTGGAATTCCATCCAGATGGCAGACCAATCAATAATATGATCGGTGCTCTCAGCGCATTGATCCAACAGACATTCTGTGGAGATGAGCCAAACATTTCAGATCAGAATGAGATAATTTTGATGAATCTGAAATGTCGAACTATAAATCAATTCGAAGATTTCCATCGGGATTGGATTCAAAGAATCTTCCTGGTAAAGGACCCTAAGAATCTGCTATGGAAGCAAGTTTATCTTGCAGCATTGCCTTCCAAGCTTGTAGATATTCTGAAATTGCAGGAAGCATTCCAGTTGCCACTGGAAACATATACATGGGGTCAAATGTACAGTATAATTACTAGAGTTTTGATTACTCTGTGTACCAGCTCAAAGATCAATAAATCAATTGATAAATTGAACAGATTGCCTGGTACTAAATCATTTTGTAGTAAGTATGGCATCACAGTTGATGATCCTTTGGTTAAAAGAATAAAGTCAAAGAAAAAGGCTAAAAAGATCTATAGAAGGAGTCAGCCTTATACATACCATTAGACCACTGGGAAACGTTCTATACCAGAAAGGAGTACTACAAGACAAAAGCCCAGAAGAAAGCCATACTCCAAGCCTTCCAGAAAGGGGTACTACAAATATACCCCTAAGACCCATTACTATGAGCCACATGACATCCACACTAAAGACGCCAAACTAAAAAGGATGCAAGCTATCACATGTTGGATATGTGGAAAACCAGGGCACACCTCAAATCTGTGTCCAGAGGCCAAAGAATCCCGCAGTGGATTGGGAAAGAAATCTCAGGCAAAATACAAAGGTAAAGGCCAGAATTCCACTGTCAAATCTGAACACATCTGTGATAGATGTGGTGGCTCTCATAACATAGAATAATGCAAAAGGCTCTTTCTACATCAAGCCCAATATTCTTCTTCTTCTTCTAGTTCTGAATCTTCTTCTTCTGACTCTGAAAATGAAGAAGTTCATGCATATTGTCAGTGTAGTGATTCTGAAAATTGTCCTTGTGAATGTTCATCATCAGAATCTAGTTTTTCTTCTGACAATGATCTTGAAGAAGAATTTTCAGGGAAACTAAAAGTCCTCATGGCTTAGTCAGATGAATATGAGTTGAAATTTTTTGCCCAAATAAGAGCCATGGACGATGGAGATTTGAAGACCCGACTGCTTGATGCCTATATGCAGTCTTCTAGTTCCTCTTCTACACGCTCTGGTAAGAAGCCGATGTTTGTTGATTCTTCTTATGAGCACAATACACGCAGTTATATCCGCCAACAACAAGGTGACAAAGTTCGTGCACTCACTTTGGGGGAGGTGAGTAGGGAGATACACTGCATGAAGACAGAAATTTCTACCCTAAAATCTAGAATTTCAGAACTTGAGAAAAGTAAACAAGTTCAAGCCTCTCCTGTTTCTTCTCCTATTTATTCGGGTAGAAAAACAAATTATACTCTACATGGACCTCCTCCTAAACATACTGAAGAAGTTGAAGTTGCAGAGGTACATCCTGATCCTCATATGGGAATTAGAGATATGCATTTGCTTGCTATTAAATATCAACGGCATCATATTAAAATTAAAGTCTGGATAAAAGAAAAGTTGTTTGATTTGGTAGCATTGCTTGACTCTGGATCAGATGTCAATATGTTCTCCAAAAAGGCTATTCCGTCACAATATTGGATTGCTGCTACCCGCAAGCTCACTGGTTTAAGAAATATGACTTTAAATTATGAAGTACCAAAAGCTGCAGTTTGTTTTGAGTCAAAATGTGTCACATTGAAGTTTGCCGTAGGTGACATACCAGTTGACTGCATTCTTGGGAATGTGTTTCTTGCTGCAGTTGAGCCTCATGGTTCAATGATATTTCCTAATAAAAAGGCTGGATACTTCATTACAGTAAAAGGTAAAAGATTTGATTTACCTTGTATTTCTAATACCAGAATGTCTACCATGGTGCAGGCCATGCAAGAAGAGCTGCACAAAGCAGAAAACAGTCTCTTAGAACTCAAAGAACACAAGAACATTCTCAACTTTGAGCAACAATTGAGTTCTGCATTAGTTCAGAAACAATTTTATGAACTTCAAAAACAATTTGAAGATCAGTAATGTTCTGAAGAGCCAAATGCTTTCTAGCATAGAAAGCAGCACTATGTTGAGTTACCCTACAAGGAAGAATATGAGGGTAAGCCATGTAAGTCCAGAGCCATCCCAATGAGTAAATAATACAGAGGGCTCCGTGAGAAAGAGATAAATCAGCTTCTTGAAAGAAAGTTGATAAGAGAGTCTAGCATCCCTTGGAACTGCTATGGCTTCTATGTAAATAAAAGGAGTGAACAGATCCGAGGCATTCCCAGACTGGTTATCAATTACAAGCCTCTGAACTCTGTGCTGGCTGATGATACCTACCCAATCCCTCATAAAGGAGACCTGCTCAGTAGGATCGCAGGAGCCAAGGTGTTTTCCAAGTTCGACCTCAAGTCAGGATTTTGGCAAGTGGCTATAGCAGAGAAAGATAAGTTCAAAACCGCTTTCAGTGTTCCTGCTAGTCACTATGAATGGAACGTGATGCCCTTCGGCCTCAAGCATGCACCTTCTAAGTTTCAGAAGGTAATGGATTCTGTTTTTAAACCATATGCTGAATGGCTGTTGGCTTATATAGATGACATCCTGATTTTCTCTAAAAATCTTCAAGAACATTTCAGAAATTTAAGGATTTTTATGAGATTGGTCAAGAATAATGGTCTGGTATTAAGTAAAAATAAAATGGAGTTATGCCAGACAAGAATCAAGTTTTTAGGGCACACTATTGAAAATGGCCAAATTGCTTTACAGTCACATGCCTTAGAATTTGCAAATAAATTTCCTGATGAGATTCTTGATAAAACACAGCTGCAAAGGTTCTTAGGTTGTCTCAATTATGTAAGCAATTTTTATCCAATATGTGCCATAGACATATCTCTGCTCAACCAGAGCTTGAGAAAGAACCCTCAGCCTTGGACAGAAGAACATTCAGAAGCAGTCCGACAAATCAAGGCTAAGGTAAGAAATCTCCCTATATTATATATTGCAGAAGACTCTTATTTCAAAATTATTGAATCAGATGCTAGCAACATTGGTTGGGGAGGTGTGTTGAAACAAAGGCCAAATGAGAAGAGCAGTAAGAAAGAAGAACCAGTTGTTCAATTTTCCTCAGGAGTGTGGAGCAAAGCAGAAAGAAACTACTCCACCATTGAGCAAGAGGTAAAGGCAGCTTGGAATTGTATCTGCAAGTTTTCAATCCATTTGGTCAATAAGAATTTTCTGCTAAGAACTGATGCGCAAGCTTTGGCTAAGGTCTTGACTAAGACTATTAAAAATCCAGAAGATTCCAAGTTTTCCAAATGGCAGGCTTACTTTACCAACTTTGATTTCAAAGTTGAACATATAAAAGGAATTCATAACTGCCTGCTTGACTTCCTTAGTAGAGAATATATACAACATATCCAGCAACAAGAACAACATGATGACTCTGAAGAGGAGGAAGAATCTCATGTAATGGTCATCATTACTAAATGGGACCATGCCCACCAGAGATAAACACTTAGACATATATCTGATGATGAATCATGGGCAGTCTATAAAGAAAAGTGGAGGCCAACATGGCAGCTCCGCAATACAAAAGTTCTAGATGTAGATTTATAGAATCATTTAGATATTCAGCATCTAGTCCCTAAAAGAAGAGTACATCCAAAAGGAAGTAGATGGATCCACGACATGATGTACTCTACTAGTATGTCGGCTTCAGAAGAGGCTGAAAGGTCTTTATCACAAGATTTTTGTGATCTCACTGTTATCTGTACTGGTGGCGGTGATCGAACAAAAATCTATTACAAATCATACGCCATAAACAGAACACGGTGGCCAGGACATAATTGGTCAGAGCACTTCCAGATGTGGCCAGGTAATAATCCTGACTTAATTTTTCCTGACATTGTGTATAATTTTGCAGGGTATAAAAGGCATTGCTGGAATCTGGTCAACAAAGATGGTCGTAATGAGACACATTACACCAAGCTAAAGTTTGGTTCCACATGGATCAACCAGCACAGCTTACAACCACCTTGGCTACATGACTGGTGGTTTGGTTATGGATTGAGTGCCTACAGTATGGATCCTCATTACTATGAATCATATTTTCATAGTAGATGTAATAAATGTTTAGAAAGTAGTATAAGTGACTGTTTTCATTATCCCTATCAGACTGTAGGAGAATTAGGACAATTAGAATACAGACTATTCAATTCTGTCCTAGAATCTCATATGAAAAACCATCACCAGTGGTTAGTATTAACAAAGATTAAACATCAGATAATCCTTAATAAGCCAATGATTGTATGCCAGATTTATACAAAAGCATGGGATTATTATGTCTATCCTAATCGCCAGTTTCTGGGCATCAAAATCCTTGAAGAATCTGATGGGGCCAGTACAAGTGGTTCACGAGAGCTCCACTAACAAAAAGCATTCCCTGTGTAAGTAATACCCAGTCACGGGTTTACAGTGACAGGTCTTTTCCCGAGGGCTTTTCACCTGTTTGAAAAAGCATCCTCCGTGTTTGTAATAAGTGATGTTTCCTCATGGGCCTTGTACATAAAAGGCATCCACAGTGTATTGTACACACATCTTCACATGATAGTGTCGGACGAACGAATCTCGGTGCGGATGTCACTTCGGTGCTACCCGAAAGCCATGATTCTCCTCCACGTGTCAATAATCCGACGAACCGATCGAATGTTTGTCCCCCCTCATTTCCTATATAAGGAGGGTTAAGGCTCATTCTTCGGCATTCGCATTCGGAGAGTTTAGAGTCTAGAGTCATTTGTGTTTGAGTCTGAGTCGAGCCGAAGCTCCCTGCTCTGCATCTGCGTGAAGTCACGCGATCTGCTTGCATCACGGTGCTAAGACTCAAGTCCTTAGGTGATCAAAGAAGCCTGCGTGTCTATGTGCTCGGCATAGGCAAGAACCTAAAGTGGCCTGATCATAGATCGAGTCTATAAAGTCTGTAAATGTTTTGTGTGTTCTATTAAGAACTCTGAGACAGAGCCTGCAACTGGCTAGGAAGCCTCCAGTATTGCTCGCTCATTCACTGAGTAGCTAATCTAGTAAATGCCACTGCAGTCCATCTTTGGAAAGAGATCTTGCTGAGTCCATTGCAATCTGATCTCTGATGTAATATCATTTCTGAAATCAATAAAAGAGAGAAAGTTTTGTTCCGCATTTTAAGAACTGTAACTCTGAGCTTTATGAATGTCCACTGAGGTAGTATTGTCTTGTTTTTGATCGCCAAAAGTTCGCCAGAAGTTCGCGAAATCACCGAGGGACACGGAGTAGGCCAGAAAAGGCGATGGAAGCCGCAGAAAGAGCCGAAAGAGGTATGAACGTGATAGTAGGTTCATGTATGGGTTCACATAGGGTCTCTTAAAAAGACAAGAAGATACTCAGTGAGCCAGCCTGCCAGTTGAACAGTTTGCTAAGGTTCTCTTTTTAAATACAAATTTAAGAGTACTCCTAAATAGCTAATATTTATTCATTTCCTTTAACTAAGGAGAAAGATATGGATATTGTCACTAAACCCAATAAATTCAGTTCCTAGTATTTAATTCTTTCACATGGATGATTACGTCCTTAGTATTTCAATTATGTAATAAAAAAGATACGGTTATTGTCACCAAAACCAAAAAATTTGGTTCCTAGTATTTAATTCTTTCACATGGATGATTACGTCCTAGGGATTTCAATTATGTAATAAAAAGATATAGATATGGCCACTAAACCCAATAAATTTGGTTCTTAGTATTTAATTCTTTCACATGGATAATTAAGTCTTTAGGATTTCAATTATGTAATAAAAAATGTGGGTTGGTGTCTAATGAAACTTTTAATATTTTATAATATTTATTTGATTTAAATATAACATTAAAGAGAAATATAATAATTAATTTATATTTATTTTAAATTTAGATTTACCAAGTGTTGAGGGATAAAATTTTAAATTAAGATATATTTAAAATGATACTCTTGCATTTTATAATAGATTTTCTTAAGATTTTAAATAGGTTTTATTA
The DNA here is from genome assembly GCA_034641835.2 of Pinus albicaulis. Taxonomy (NCBI): domain Eukaryota; kingdom Viridiplantae; phylum Streptophyta; class Pinopsida; order Pinales; family Pinaceae; genus Pinus; species Pinus albicaulis. The sequence goes on from CM076581.1 coordinate 1,466,802,560, forward strand.
CAACGAATATCACAAAAAAAATATCATGGCTAGTAAACCATTAAGGGTTAATCCATACTAGCTCAAACTTATATATAATTATTATTTTTTATTTTTTTATTTTAATGTTGACTGAGTCAATATAATATCGCATTACCTAACACGTAACATAATGTTTTACAACATCACTGTGATACTAAGTTGTAGAGCCCATATCTACGCAAAGATATAATTTTTTGTGAGAAATAATCTAATATATATATATATATATATGGGGTAGTATGAAATGAAATTTATTCATTTATTATGATATATTGAATGGGGTAATCTTTCTAAGAGAATATATGCTTATTATATTTATAAGTGAAAATGTGCTTACAAAAGTGAGAAGCTCATATCTATTTAAATATAATAGGAAATGTAGAGATATAGAAATGAATCCATGGGCGAGGAGAAAATCAAGAGTCATGAAGTCATTGATGACAAAATATTTTATGGTCAGACTAACTCTTTGTCAATGAGTTCTCCATCAATGATTTATTTGTTGATGAACAATCTTATCATTGATTGGCTTGTCAATGACCCATCTTTCGATGATTGCCTTATCAACAATCCATTCATTGATGACTTCTTGTCAATCACTCCTTCATCTTCTTCAATGAGCACATGAAGCTTGATAATTAGAAAGGAAGAAATGTTTGAATTAGCTTCCCCCTTCGAAAGAAATTATCCCATTATGTCAACAACATCAACCAAGTAGGGAAACTTCCATTGAATCTAGTTCCTAAAGACTTATGTCCGTCTTGCATGAGTTTCATTTCCTTAATAACCTAATAGAGTGGTATGATTTGTGTTCATGTCTTCTTCAATCTCATTTCTAGTATCTAATTTGAGGTAGTTATTGTTATAAAACTAAGATTCAACTATGCTAGTACCAAGTGCCTTGTTGCATCTAATGCATCTAATAGAGGTGGAAAGTGTGGACGAAGTAATTCCACATTAAAAATACTATGGAGGCCAAACAAGGTTGGAGGAGTGAGTTTAAATCCATTTTCTTTGACTTGCATGGTGATGTTGTATGTCCCATGGTAGAGTGTCATGATATTTCTATTGCATCCTTTCAAACTCTCCTTCTTTAAATGCAACTTAACTTTGGCATTGACATTATATTGATGCAGAACTTTGTGTCGGTCATGTTGTTGTTTATATTTGTCACTATTCTTCTAAAAAATGTCATGGACTGCTACTACATTTATTGAATCTACTCCATAAGCCTTGTTGTTATGTCTTATTCTTTATGATTTGGGGAAGTTACCTCTTATACTAAAGCAAGGGGTAGTGCTGCATTAATTGGGGCTAATAGATGGAACTCCAAACATACTCTAGATGATTTATGTCCAATATAACCATGGATACTTTTGTTTAGTTATGTTGAACATGCAATGAAGTATCATCCCATGTGCATAAATGCTTTGAGTTATACATACCAAGGAGATATATTATCATTTAGTTGACTACCTCTGCATTATTGGTTTTCTATGGGTGGAAGGTGCTTAATTTAATTAGTTTGATCCCCATCATGGACCAAATACTAAACCAAAACATATTGAGGGATTGACTATATTTATTTGACACATTGGTTTTGGAAAGATCAAAGTGAACCCATACATGTTAAAATAAGAGTTTAACAGTGCTGTTGGAGAGGTAAATCCCCTCTGCGGACAGAGGCGATCCCTACTAGCCCAGAACGGGTCTAGCAACAATCATCAAATGCTATAGCGCAAGTTCCTAATTGCGAATAAACAGACCAACGATGGAGGCCTACCTGGAGTCCAACGCTATGATTCATAAAAGAGACAGTGTTCCCGTTCCTTAGCCTCGGTAGATCACGATCCCCACGATCTCCGTGAATGGACACCTGCACATGCAAGAAACAATACGAATACAAGCATAAAATCCAGAATACGCAACTATATATCAGTCAGAAAGGATATAACTCATCATTATCATAAGTGAAAAACGGAGTGGAACCATAACCAGTAGTCATTCATTAATAAACAATCGAAAGAGAGTACAACCAATGTTCTGACGCTGAGGTCTCCTTCGGAGGGGTCTCCAGTAGAACACGTCTCACAAAGCCTGCCAAGGATGGGACAAGCCTCTCTTAGAGTCTCTCAACGATAGTCTCCTTGCTCGAGTTTGGCCTTAAGCGAAGAATGAGGGCTCTTGCAGCATTAAGGCTCTTGGGAATTTGAGAACTTGGAGATTTAGAACTTGGGCACTTCAAGACTAGCTTCCAATGGAAATGGGCAAGATTTTATAGATGGAGGAAGGGGAGTTGGGATCCCTATAATTGTGGGATTGGCCCTATCTTCAAGGAAGCTTCCATGAGAGGTGGAAAACCATTTCCACTACATGGAATTCCCGGAGCCAAACCTCCCAAATAAAGATAGATGACAGTTTCTGAGTCTGTTGAAACGAAACTTCTGCCATTTTATTTAAAAAACACTCCTTAAATTGGTTGGCGTGACTGCGACTCTGGGACAGAGCGCCAGTTGGTGCGGCCTCTCTGTAGGATTTTCCCCATTGGCGCGAGTGATGAATTGGCTGCCCGCGCCAATGCAAAAATGGATGTTTTTATGGTTTTTTGCAAGGAGATGTCTTCAGGGCAATTGAAGCTCATATTTAGAGGAATGCAATGATAGTGGTTTCAAGGCATGACATTGCTCACAGGTCATAGAATGGGCCCTCCAATGTGCGGGATGGGGAATGGAGGGACGGTGAAAAATTACTGTGTAACAGATGCCCCCTAAAGCATGAGGCCCGAGAGAGAGAGAGGGGTGAAATGCTTTACGAGAACGTGTCCAACTGAAACTCCACCGTCGGAAAACCTGCGTGGAGAAATACAATTGATATCTCAAGTACATGATGTATATGTGGTATGGGCGCAACCATCCATAATAGAGTATACAATAATCCAGACCCAAGGTATGGACGCAGCCATCCAGTGAGGATCGATAAACAGACTCAGGTATGGTCGCAGCCATCCAGTGAATAAGTCATGTGAATAGTAATCCACAAAATCGCAACCTGGATTACAACAGACACAATCCAGGGTCTTGTGCTCATCTCGACCCGAACAAAGTACAAGTTAAAGCATGCGAATATGTGAGCTGAAGTCGAACATGCAAGAACATCATCTGATTACCAGCCAATGATGAAAGTTGTTAACAGACGCGAGAGGAACCACCAATAATGACAATGGCCCTCAAGGTACTACAGGTACAATCTACGGTGTGTGAATCAATGAGTTGGCGTCGAACACCCGCAGAATCACTCGATCGGAGGCCAATGATGAAAACCTCACGTCGAATGCAACGAACCTGCCATTGAGGCATGCAGGCTCCAAGGTACCATAAGGGAGTCTCTAGATCAGCTTCCTGGATAATGAGCTGAAGTCGACAGGAAGTGACCTTGATCGAAGGTGGGCCATAATGTTTCCCACATCATCGACACGAGACAGAGGAACATGATGTTTTTGTTGTGAATCGGGATCATATGAGAATCAGAGGAAGGTTGATATTTGCAGAGGTCAACTTCTCTTGAACATATAACGGCACAAATAGTGGTTTTGGCAGTATTTGACATCAACGGATCAGAGGTCATGGTGACGAGGCAATGAGCAGAGGAGAGGTCAAAAGGGATTATCCAAACCCACGGAGGCAAGTGAAAAAACGAGATGAGATATCCCCAACCCGACACAAATGCAGACAAGTGCCATGTTCAAGAGCGACATACTGCCGACACGACAATGATGATGGTTCCATTTTCCTCCACCATTTCTGGTGAGTACCCCAATTATTTTTTATAACAAGCTTGAAGGGGATAGCATATGCTTGTAATATAAGTTCTCCCTTCGGGCGAATCCATCCTAGTACATTTAACGATCCCTAGGAAGGAGGAACTCGGAGAACGTCATTTCGACTGAATCCGATGTCATCAGGGTTTAACGAGTTTGACAAAGGAAGAACTCGGCGTCTTTTCATGTTTAGAGAGTTTGAAAAGACAGCAGAAAAGTAAACTCCAAAGGTCCCTTTTCGTAAATAGTTCCTCAGATCCAAAAAGGTAGAAAACAATATCCGAGAAAACCTCCTAGTCGCGATAGGCTAGCGTATTCCTTTTTCTTAAATAATCCATCCCAGCCCGAAAAAGGGGTAAACATATATTGGGTAGATGTCGTTTCACAGCCACTTTAACGAGATTGAAACAACAAGGGCCTCGGCAATCTTTTCATGTTTAGAGAGTCAGAAAAGCGCTGAAAGATGACTCCAAAGTGACTTTTTCGTGTTTTTAACGAGTCCAAAAAAGTATAAAATACAACTCGTTTCGCCGTTTACGTTGCATAAAAACTTGTTGCTGCATAGAAAGGCAAGCGTAAAATCCATTTTCGACAAAACATACGAAGTTTTAATGAAAAATGACTTTTTAAATTTAAAATAGAGCTCAAAAAGTTATAAATAAGTCTAAATGGTAAAAATTAAAATTAATTTTACTTTTTACCTGAGTGAAGAGCAACATTGGTCCATTTACTGTGCAAACTTCTAGCGGCGATTACGACCGATCTGGGCACCATTCAGAGTTCCATCAGTTCCAGGTAAAAGGCGCTTCCTCATACTTCATTTCAATCCATTTTTTAATAGTTTTCCATCATGCAATAGACTTCTGTGGCAACTTTATGAACTTTTAGGGCTCCGCTCATTGGCGTAGGTATTGGGAACGGACCCGCGCCAACGGGATTTTATATGCAAAAGGCTCGCACCAACTGGCGCGACTGTTCCTAAAACAGCTGCGCCAGTGGCCGAACCTAATTTTCCGCCTAAAAATTCAACATTTTGATCAATTTGAATGGATTTTGAAGCTCAACAGAGATCTAATTAAAGTTTTGTGACCATGTTGATGCAGGAAACCGAGCAAAATGGTGATTGAGTGGAAAGAAAGAGAGCATGGGGAAGAGGACGAAATGGCCATGGAAAATGAGGCCTACATGAATGCCCTCAGAAACTGTGGGCTCAAGAAATTCTTCCTGACACCTTGTTTGCGCGCTCAACCTGAGATACTTCAGTACCTGGTGAGCATTTGGGACGAACAAGAACAAGTATTCAAGCTATGAGACCAGGTGTTAGAACTAGATGTTTCTGATGTGTACTTCATAACCGGACTGTCGCGCAGAGGTCTGGTACCCATACTGACAGGGAGCAGACTGTCGGGTGAGAAAATGGAGGAAGTGATGGCACGAGTGTGCCCACGGGCACAAATGGGATCAGGGAGTAAAAAGGTGGATATCCACACTATCCCCGATCTGGCACTACGAGTAGTGCTGCATACCATCACGCGGGCTGCAGGATCGCAGGCACCGCACGAAGCGACGAAAGCCCAGCTCTTACTGGCTTCAGAGTGCATGAGTCCCATACTGTTTGACTGGGCCACAGCAGTAACGATCAACATCAAGAGACAGCTGACGAGATGCAAACAAGCCAAGCTGAAGCAGTTTGGCTACGGGTTCATCCTGGTATCGTTCATTCTGGAACGATTACCAATCTTCCAGGGCCAAGGGGCCGTTGTGGCAGAGTCGATACCACGAGAGCCGAGAATGGCTCGCTGGGCAGCACTAATGCCCAGAGCAGGAGGAGGCCAATAGATGTCCTGGAGGCCAGAGTTTTTTGGGTGGTTGCAGCGACAGTTGATTGTAGTTGAGGACTGGCCTTATTCCGGGACAGACTTTACTAGAGACCCAGATCTCCCACTGCCGGAGGGAGAGGATTAGGATGAAGAGCTGGGTATGATCTGTTTTATTTTTTATGTTTTATGATTTTTTTTTAATACATGTCCGTTCTGACAGCAGCTACATGCGCATGCAGATGTTGGCCCAGAGAGACCAGTCAGGATGTCTCCTATCGCACAGAGAACTCAGCTCGCATTCGATCCTCATGAGGAGGGCACGGAAGGAGGAGAGATGGTTCAAAACCTTGAGGAGATTGCCCGAGGGATTTCGGACTACGCCCAGCTGGCAGATGTACCGTTAGCATATCAGAGACATACGGTGGGAGTGCCTAGTCGCCTCCACCGTCTACTGAGACGCCTAGTGCGTGCGGTGACTTTTTATCATGAGCACCACGCAGACTAGCCTCCTAGGGTTTTATTTCATGCATATTTTTGAGATACGTGTCGTCTCCGGATGTAATAAGACGAACATGTATATTTTTTGATTCTATGCGACACACACTATGTAAAAATTTCGATATCTATATATATACATATCTATTTCTGGATGGATCTTTCTTTACATGTGATGATGTTTTTATATGTCATGAAAATGTCTAATACAAATGTGATCTAATGTATCAGTTACATAACAAACGACCCAATGCGAAATGTTCACACAATGTATCTAATCACACATTTCATTTTAACGCAAGCTTAAAAGCACACATGGACACACATATGCAAACTATGCTTGAAATAAGGAAAACGGGCATGCCCCCCGGCATGGTGTCTCAATCCGAGGAACATGCCCCCCAAGCTTCAGTCCATTGGAAATGGAGTGAAGGTTCAACACAAGAGATTTGATCTAAAGTTAACAAAACTCGAATTGAACAATCTTGTGTTTCATTATTTTAATGAGGTTGACACACCTAAAAGAACTATCCTCAAACAATTGTTTCATTGTTTTAGGAGCTTGACACAAGTGGAGGAACTATGCTCCGACAGAATTGATTTCATTTTTTAAGGAGCTTGACGCAAGGAACGAACCATGCTCGGACAGACTACTCGTCATGATGAACGAGAAGTCATGGCTTCCAAGAGTCCCGCAGTAGGTGGGAGAATGACATCTTGGAAATCAGGACCCAATGCCCCCAGTACACTATGCACGACGACGTCGTCACTGAGTGCGGGCACAGGGTAGGTAAACACATAGTTGACCTGCGGTGGAGCAGATACAACGGGTGGATAAAAACCAGGAGGGGGTGATGGCGGGCCAGTTGCCACATTAGGACCAAAGAACGAAAGCTGATCAATGGTCACGATCCGTCCTTCATGCAGAAAACAGGCCACACGAAAAAGGGAGGAGACGAGCGCTCCCATGGCATAGGTGTAATCGCGCCCCAGGAGCAGATTAAAATCCAAGGGGCCTGGAACGACCATCACATCCATATGGACGGTTTTACCTCCCAAAGTAACAGGTAACCTTGGGAGGATCCCCAATGGTTGACTCGTCCTTCTGTTAAAAGTCAGCAGATTCTGCGTAACAGGTGCAAGCGGTGGCGAACCAAAAGCTTGCCAGGTAGTTTAGGATAGAATACTAACAGAGGCGCCTTCGTCTATAATGGTACTAGGTACAACCAGACCAAAAGCCTGTACTGTGATTTCGAAAGGCACATAGGATGGAAGGCGAAATCCTGCAAATCGATTCCAATCAAAGGAAGCTACCAAACTACTCGGAGGGGCTACCATCGAACGGAGAAGGTCTTCCCCTGATGTTACGGAAGCAGGAGTCTCCTCCATGACCTCCATCTCGAAGGAGGGAGGAGTATCCTCCGGGACCTCCATTACGGGAGGTGAAGGAGCTACTTGTTGAGGTATAGGGACAGGAGAATATTTCTCCAAGTTCGAAGAATCTGAAGAAACCAGAAGGACATGAGGGATGTGAGATCCACTCTCGACAGAAAAGACCTGGTGTACCATGGACGGGGCCAACTCAACCGATCCCATGAACAATGGTTGGTTAGGGGCAGATTCTTGAATTCGAATTTATGAGGGAGTGGGATGGACCAAAGATGACTCTGGACCGATTGTATCATCAATAGGTGGAGGACTCAAAGATAGCTGTTTATAACCAGCCAGGAGGCATGGTGTAGAAATAGTCGAGTTGTCCAAGACTCTCTTGGCTTGATCCATATAAGGACAAAGGTGAATGGCATGGTGCCCTTCACACAACTTACAGGTATTGGTGATTTTACCCTGCTCCTTAGGAGCCTTATCAGCACCAGCTGAAGCCGTTCCCCCCACCTAGCTCCCGGAAGTCAAAGGCAACGACGGACGACCGTTGGACCATGCTTCAAGCACCTTGGGAATGCCAGGGCAATCTCGAAGAAGATGATCTCCCATGCACAACATGCAGGGGAACTTGACTTTCCGTGGAGGGTTGGGAGGTATATCAAGAGGAGATATTTCAGAAAGAGTAGTGGCAGCTTTAGCCTCTCTTTTATCGGACTTCTTATTCTTTGTCTTCTTCTTCTTCTTCTTAACCACCTGGTTACTCGAATCTAGGCTTTCACCAGGCGAAGTAGAAGAGGAGGATGCAGAAACAGGCGAAGAAGGGGAGAGGTCCACCTTGGAATCAACATGATGTTGTTCAGGTGGAGGAACTGATTGAACAGTAGCGGAGATATTCGAGACCACAGAGGTTGAAAACAACCAAACAGGCAACCCAACAGTTAACCCAGGAAGGGACAACGTTGCCATGTAAGGAGCACCAACATTCCCAAAAGGAGGAAAATGACTAGGATTCCCTTCTGAGGGGATTCCTTGGTTGGTAAACTCTGAAAAAGTTGCCATCAAAACTCAAAACCACACACGGGCTGAAAAAGAGTCAAGACACACAATCAAACGGTCAACAAGCAGAATCTAACAAGGCGTGTGATCGTGGGTGATTAATTTTTACCACATTGAAAAATAAGAAACTTCACCGTTTCATGTTTTAAGAGTCGAGAAACGGTAAAAAAGGTGACTCTATCTCTTTCAGATTTGACACAAGCGTGAAAGGACAAGCGCTTGGTGATCTTTTCAAATTTAGGGAGTCAGAAAAGATCAAATGACTACTCAGGAATACTAGGCAAAAAGGGTGTACCAAATAACCGTGAACTACAATATTCACCTTGGTTTCAATAATGAAAGAGAAATCAACCAAGGACTTTCCGTACGTGCGGGAAATCTCCCCGAATGTTTTGTTCGGTGTATCACGGGTATAGGGCAGCAGACTCGGCTTCCTATGGATAAAGGATTGAAACCTAGTGGGGTCTCCCTTTATATACGTGACGGTAAGGGGAGCACAAGTCTGTACTAGCGTTGTCTAAAGCCAAGAGGAAAACGATAGCTACTAGGTTTTAAGACGCCGGAACACGTCTCTAGCCTAGACCTCTAAATGTGTTTCGTTAGATTTCAATGCTGCCTTAGTGTAAATTGAGTAGATTTTAAATTTTATCTTCAATTACGTTTCAGTTTTTAGGCCCTAACGAATGTGTTGTCTCAAAAATCTCCTAAATGCAAAACTACATGCCACAGTATGTCATTTCGTTTGATGAAAGCTAGCTACAGAAGAGTTGAGAACTTTTTACACAAACAAAATGATCAGAAGACAATCAATGATATCTCTAATGCAACTAATGAAACTAAAAACTTTTCTTTCAAATTTACTAATTACTAGCAAAATCGAAAAGATTTCAATTCGCACTAATCAACCAAAAGCAAAAGAGATTTTTTTATTTTCAATGTTTGATAGCTAGATGCACTAAACAAACCGAAAACAAATAAAAAGCAATTCGAGAAATGATATTAAGAGAGTAAAACGAGCAAATTTCACTCAATGGCACAAACAATCAGATCTCAAATTGACCAAAGTCTCTCAAAACCAAGAAAAAGTCCCAAAGGCTCCAATGGACCGTGTGATCTAGGCCCAAAGCAAGACCAAACGAAATTTGAATGAAGCGAAGAACAATCACCCAAAAATCACAACAAAATGGTGAAAAACCACTAAGAGGATGCGGAGGAGCAATCAGAGAATTGACTGGACTAACAAAACACCAAAACTCCTAAGGAGGGCTCGACACACAAAGCCACTAGATGCCCTAGGGCTTAAAACGTGAAATCGATGGAGAAAAGCAAACAACCAAAGGATGAAGGCAAACTCCCAGTCAAACAGGACCCCAACACACTCAGGTAGCCGAAAAACCAAAAAGAAACACACTGACCAGACTCAGAGAGCTCAAAACTGAGTGAACTCTAATGCCTCACAGGAGTGGCGCGACTGTGAGGTTGTAACTGGCGCCAGAGAGCAATTGGCGCAGGTAATACACAAGCAACCTGTGCCAATTGGCGCAACTGTCGAGCTAAAAAGCGCACCAGCCGAGTTTCTCAGCCAAAAACAAAAAAAACTACTCCAGAAGCAGATCAATGATATCCAAGCAAACCAAGAAGCAAAAACATCAAAAGAACCCAGCCCAGAAGGCTAACCAAGCAAGGAAAACCATGAAACAATCAAAACGAGACAATCAAAACTAGACGTTCCCCAGCGGAGTCGCCAAATTGTTGGAGAGGTAAATCCCCTCTGCGGACAGAGGCGATCCCTACTAGCCCAGAACGGGTCTAGCAACAATCATCAAATGCTACAGCGCAAGTTCCTAATTGCGAATAAACAGACCAACGATGGAGGCCTACCTGGAGTCCAACGCTATGATTCGTAGAAGAAACAGTGTTCCCGTTCCTTAGCCTCGGCAGATCACGATCCCCACGATCTCCGTGAATGGACACCTGCACATGCAAGAAACAATACGAATACAAGCATAAAATCCAAAATACGCAACTATATATCAGTCAGAAAGGATATAACTCGTCATTATCATAAGTGAAAAACAGAGTGGAACCATAACCAGTAGTCATTCATTAATAAACAATCAAAAGAGAGTACAACCAATGTTCTGACGCTGAGGTCTCCTTCGGAGGGGTCTCCAGTAGAACACGTCTCGCAAAGCCTGCCAAGGATGGGACAAGCCTCTCTTAGAGTCTCTCGACGATAGTCTCCTTGCTTGAGTTTGGCCTTAAGGGAAGAATGAGGGCTCTTGTAGCATTAAGGCTCTTGGGAATTTGAGAACTTGGAGATTCAAAACTTGGGCACTTCAAGACTAGCTTGCAATGGAAATGGGCAAGCTTTTATAGATGGAGGAAGGGGAGTTGGGATCCCTATAATTGTGGGATTGGCCCTATCTTCAAAGAAGCTTCCATGAGAGGTGGCAAACCATTTCCCCTACATGGAATTCCCGGAGCCAAACCTCCCAACTCAAGATAGATGACAGTTTCTGAGTCTGTTGAAACGAAACTTCCACCATACACTCCTTAAATTGGCTGGAGCGACTGCGACTCTGGGACAGAGCGCCGGTTGGCGCGGCCTCTTTGTAGGATTTTCCTCATTGGCGCGAGTGCTGAACTGGATACCCGCGCCAATGCAAAAAGGGATGTTTTTATGGTTTTTTGCAAGGATATGTCTTCTAGCAAGAAAGCTTATAGAGACAAGGAGAAGTCAGTGCCATGTTACTGCTCACAGTCACGGGAATCGGCCATCCAATGTGCGTGATGGGGAATGGTAGGGATGGTGACAAATTGTCGTGTAACAATTGAATTCCTACATAACCGGGATCGTTGCACGAGCGGGTCTATTATTTCTCTGTTTTTCTGCATGTCCCTAACACGGTCAGGGTATAAGGAGTTAGGGCTTGATCTGGTTAAACCCTTGCAAGATCAGCCTCACAAACCCTGATGACCTCCCATGGCGGAAGAAATGAAATATGAGGGAGAAAGAGATGCCATCAAAATATTGCTTGAGGACGCCCTCGAGAAAAAAAGGAACGCGATGATGGATAACTTTGCTCAGATCCTTCAACGACTGCCCACCTACGACGCATCTGCATCCAACAGGCACTCTAGAGGTGTCACTCCCTTCAAGGTACAGGTAAACTTTGAAATTCATATATTTGAAGGCCGGATAGATGTAGACGTCGTAGATAGATGGTTGAATTTGCTGGAAGAGTATTTCTCGGTCCATGATTTCTCCGACCGAGACAAGATTATTTTTGCACTCCTCAAAGCTGCCCCCTTGTCAAATATTGCTGGGAAACCTACTATGAGCAAAAGGATGAGACAAAACCCTATCTGTTCTCAGCCGCACCCACTTGGAATTCATTTTGAGATGGAATCAAGTAACAATATTACCCCTTGGGGAGCTATGAGGACAAGTACATCCAATGGACCACGTTGTGACTGCAGAGGGATCAAGATGTGCACGAACTAAAAAAATTGTTCCATACCCTGTGCAGAAAGTTGGGTATTAAAGATTCAGAGAGACATTTGGTGCTCAAACACCACAGTTGTTTACAAAGAAAAATTCAGAAGGAAATGGAGTTCCTCAACATTACGTCGCTTGGCATGGCATATCACTACGTTGCCAAGATCGAGCATAAATTTAAGCAAAAGAAGAGAGACTTTGGACTGCGAAATTGAAGCTAGGGAAAGGCGCCCACGAACCGCAAAACAAGGGGCGAGGCCAAAGCAAGGAGACTCAGAACAACACCACAAATCCAAAGAAGGACATGGGGAAGTGGTGTGAATTTCATAATATCCCTACTCATAGCACAAACGAGTTTCGGGCCAAACAGTTGTTGGCAGAAGAACTAAAGGCACCTGAATTAGATGCATGTTCTAATCCTGAGTTAGAACCAGAAAAAGGAAATGAAAAAGGGAATCAGATCATTGATGTGGATCCCAGTGTGATTTTTTCCACCACCAAGATCGAGAGGGATGATCCCAAGGATCCAGAGGAGGGGGAGCGCCTCTTCCATTCGTAAATGAGGGTGAAGGGTCCTCCACTGCAATTCCTTGTCGATAGTGGAAGCCAAAAGAACCTTATTATAGTAGAGGTCATGAAGTGACTTAGCCTACCAACCAAAGCACACCCACGACAATATACCATTGGGTGGCTTCACCCAGGGAGAGATCTATGCATTAGCCAACAGTGCTGCCTTCCATACAGTATCAAGCCATTCACGGATGAGGTAGTGTATGATGTTGCTCCTCTTGATGTAGCTAATTTAATATTGGGACAAACATACTTATGGAGGCAACATGATGTGTATGAGTCTAGGCCTCGTGCTGTTATTATTACTTTGGGAAATAACCTGTACAGGATACCAGAGGTAGTACCGCCTCTTGTCATCTCTTTGACTACTGCAAAACAACACAGTAAGATTGTTTCCCAAACCAGAAAATTTAATTTCCTTACAACTTGCTCACATGGAAAGAAGAATATTGTTGCCATAACCTCAAAACGGGGCTCCCCTGCACAGCTACAGCAGATGGAAAAAGTCATGGAGGAATACAAGGACATTTTCTCCTCACTCACAGACGTACCTCTACACTGCCAGGAAAAGCACTCCATTGATCTGACCCCCGATACATTGCCGCCTGATGTTGTCATACCTCATAAAAATACACAAACAAAATCCACACATGTACTGTCTGGGGATAATAAGGAAACCAGATTTACTAAACACATCCAGCATGTCTGCCAACAAGTCCATGACATCTTCAACAAATCTAATACCCGGTTCAACAGGATTTGCCTCATCTCGTGGAGGATCTCAAAGAAATGGGGACCATTGCTTCCTAATGAGGGATGAATGATCTAGGTGGATATCAGTGGCCACCCACCTATTCCATTTGGATCTGTACCATCAATTATTGCAGCTTTTCACTTTCACCACAACTTACTATTTTTAGCAGGTTTTCGGGTCATGCACTCCCGGAGCCGTTTTGGGACCCTAATGATCCAGGTGGATATTGGTGGCTGCCCACCTATTCCATTTGAAATGCCACCATCATTTCATTCAATTTTTCAGTTTTAGCACAACTTACTATTTTTAGCAGTTTTTCGGGTCCTGAAATTCCAGAGCCGTTTTGAGGCCCTAAACAATGTTTTTTGGGCATTGAGCCTCCGAAGAATATAATTCCATTCTGAAATTGATATTCACAGTTATAGCCCTTGGATAGATATTTCTAACAATGTATCATGTGTTTCAAACAGAGATAGTATGCCAAATTTACGACCCTGGAAGTTGAAACACCAATTTACCCAAACGGGGCCCATAGTTTTGGCGCTTCATCTCCTACTGTTAGGTTTTTGGATGTTTAGGTATTTGCATTGTTTCTCAAAAATAAATAGGCCTTCGAGCCTCATTGTGACACTGTTCAGAGGCATGTAGCCACCACATCTCTTCTCAGAGATAAGCTACCATCGCCCTAGCTAGTTTATTTCTATTTTATCTGTAAACATATTTTAGTTATTTGATATTAATGAAATGAATTATTATTTCCACTATAACTCTGTGTTTATGTCTATTTTTGTATTTTATTGCATTCCTGCATAAATCTGGCTCAATGGTATCAGAGCAGGTCTGATCTTTCTCTGTTTTTCTTTGCATGTCCCCAACGCGGTCAGGGTATAAGGAGTTAAGGCTCGATCTGGTTGAACCCTTGCAAGATTAGCCTCGCAAACCCCGACAGTCCCTTCAAGGTACAGGTAAAATTTGATATTTATATTGTTAAGTAGGTAAATCCTCTCTGCGGACAGAGATGATCCCTCTCACCCTAGAGTGGGTCTAGAAACAAAGAGACATGCTAAAGTGTTGATTCCTAATTATTAAATGAAAGAGGACACAGTAGATCAACATACCTGGAGTCCAATGCTATCGTCGTTGCTGTAGTGGTGGTGGCCTCTCGCTCCTGTCTCGGTAAGTGACAATCCTTTCGTAGTCATGCTCAGATACCTGCACATAGAATCAGAAAACAAGAACAACATACGACATAATAACATTTCATTCATAACTATTAGCTAGATAAAGAGGGTTAAACAAATTGCATTAAACAAATGTCGTAACACAAAAGTGGAACCAAACAGTAGTCATGTATATGTATTAATGAAAGGAAGAGATACAAAAAAATATTTGATGTCGAGGATTTACCTGCTTAACACCTATATTTGAAGGCCAGATATATGCAGACGTCGTAGATAGATGGTTGAATTTGTTGGAAGGGTATTTCTCGATTCATGATTTCTTCGACCGAGAAAAAAATATTTTTGCACTCCTCAAAGCCACCCCCCATGTCAAATATTGTTGGGAAACCTACTATGAGAAAAAGGACGGGACAAAACCCTCTCTGTTCTGGGCTACACCCACTTGGAATTCTTTCCAAGATGGCATCAAGGAACAATATTACCCTGTGGGGAGCTATGAGGACAAGTACATCCAATGGACCATGCTACGACTGCAAAGGGATCAAGATGTGCACAAACTAAAAAATTTGTTCCATACCCTACGCAGAAAGTTGGGTATTAAAGATTCAGAGAGATATTTGGTGCTCAAGTACTACAACTCTCTGCACAGACACATTCAAGAGGAAATGGAGTTCCTCGACAGTACATCGCTTGGTACGGCATATCGCTATGCTACCAAGATCGAGCAGAAATTTAAGTAGAAGAAGCGAGACTTTGGATCCACGAATATGAAGCCAGGGAAAGGCGCCCACGAATCGCAGAACAAGGGGCAAGGCCAAAGCGGCACGACTCAAAACAACACCACAAATCCAAATAAGGACATGGGGAAGTGGTGTGAAATTTATAATATCCCCACTCACAACACAAATGAGTGTCGAGCCAAACAGTCGTTGGTGGACGAACTAAAGGCACCCGAATTATATGCATGTTCTGATCCTAAGTTAGAACTAGACAAAGGCAATGACAAAGGGAATCAGATCATTGATGCAAATCCCAGTGCCATTGTTGCCACCACCAAGATCCAAAGGGAGAATCCCGAGGATCTAGAGGAGGGGGAGCGCCTCTTCCATTCGCAGATGTGGGTGAAAGGTTCTCCACTGTAATTCCTTGTCAATAGTGGAAGCCAAAATAACCTCATTGCATCAGAGGTCGTGAAGTGGCTTGACCTATCGACCATAGCACACCCACACCTATATACCATTGGGTGGCTTCACCTAGGGAGAGATCTACGCATTTGCCAGTAGTGCCACCTTCCGTACAGTATCAAGCCATTCACGGATGAGGTAGTGTATGATGTTGCTCCTCTTGATGTAGTTGATGTATTATTTGGCCAACCATATTTATGGAGGTGACATGCTGTGTATGAGTCTAGGCCTCGTGTTGTTATTATTACTTTGGGAAATAACATGTACAGGATACCAGAGGTAGTACCGCCTCCTGTCATCTCTTTGACTACTGCAAAACAATGCAGTAAGATTGTTTCCCAGACCAAGAATTTTTTTTTCCTTACAACTAGCTCACATGGAAAGAAGAATATTGTGGCCACAACCTCGAAACAAGGCTCCCCTGCATGGCTGCAACAGATGGAAAAAGTCATGGAGGAATACGAGGACATTTTCTCTTCACTCACAGAGGTTCTGATACACTGTCAGGACAAGCACTCCATTGATCTGACCCCTGACGCACCGCCGCCTGATGTTGTCATACCTCATACAACTACACAAGAAAAATCCACGCATGTACTATCTAAGGCCAATAAAGAAACAAAATTTACTAAACACATCCAGCATGTATGCCTGCAGGACCATGAAAGCTTCAACAAATCTAATACCCAGTTCAACAGAATTTGCCTCATCTCATGGAGGATCTCAATGCAATGGGGACCATTGCTTCCTAAGGAGGGAGGAATGATCTAAGTGGAGATTAGTGGCCAACCACCTATTCCATTTAGACCCGCACCATCAATTCTTGCAGCTTTTCACTTTCAACACAACTTACTATTTTAGCAGGTTTTCAGGTCCTGCACTCCCGGAACCGTTTTGGGACCATACTGATCCAAGTGGATATTGGTGGCCGCGCACCTATTCCATTTGAAACGCCACCATCATTTCTTTTAATTTTTCAGTTTCAGCACAACTTATTATTTTTAGCAGTTTTTTGGGTCCTGAACTTCTGGAGCCGTTTTGAGGCCATAAACGACGTTTTTTGGGCATCATGCCTCATATTAATATGTTTCTGTTCTGAAATCAATATTCTCTTTTTCAATTTCAAAACAGAGATAGTATGCCAAAGTTACGACCCCGTGAAGTTGAAACACCCATTTACCCAAACGGGGCCCATAGTTTTGGCGCTTCATCTCCTACAGTTAGGTTTTTGGATGTTTATGGTTTTTCATTGTTTTTCAACAATAAATATGTCTTCGAGCCTCATTGTAACACAGTTCAGTGGCATGTAGCCACCACATATCTTCTCAAAGATAAGCTACCATCACCCTAGCTAGTTTATTTCCATTCTATCTATAAACATATTTCAGTTATTTGATATTAATGAAATGAAGTATTATTTCCACTGCATCTATGTGTTTATGTCTATTTATGTATTTTATTGTGTTCCTGCATAAATCTAGATCAGTGGTATTACATGTCCCCAACGCAGTCAGGGTATAAGGAGTTAGGCCTCGATTTGGTTGAACCCTTGCAAGATCAGCCTCGCAAACCCCGATGACCTCCCATGGTGGAAGAAAATAAAGACGAGGGTGCATGAGATCCTATCAAAGTATTGCTCGAGGAGGCCCTCGAGAAACAAAGGAATGTGATGATTGATAAATTTGCTCAAATCCTTCAACGAATTCCCACCTATGACACATATGCATCCACATTAGGGGAAATTTAGGTCTAAAATGGGCCTCTGAAGAAAAATGTACAACAAAAATAAACTTTATTAGAATCAATAGGATTCAAGATGATGATGTCAACCATGGGGGATGATTCACAATTTTTTAAGTAAAAGGGTAAAAATATTAAATAATAATAAAATAATAAAACTACTTTTTCAACTTATCTCCCAAAGTTTTTACTCAAATTTCGAGTGGGAGTACTCGTTGGATGCAAAATTTAATTCCTCATCTAAGGAGTACCCATGTTGCATGATTTTGATGGACCCTGCTACATTGAAAATGAAAAATACATGAAAAACGTGATTGCAATCACATTTTTCATGTATTTCTCATTTTTCGTGTAGCAAGATCCATTGAAAGTATGCAACATGGGTACTCCTTGGATGAGGAATTAAATTTTTCATCCAACAAGTACTCCTGCTCGAAATTTGAGTAAAAACTTTGGGAGATAAGTTGAAAATACGAATTGAAAAAGTAGTTTTCTCTTTTTTTCCCTCTAAAATTTGATGATGTAATCAAACCTTATTTTATTATTTCCACTATTATTTTATAATTTCCTTAGGAGGCCCATTTTAGACCTCAAAATTCACCTGACAGCCACTCTGGAGGTGCCACTCCCTTCAAGTTACAGGTAAACTTTGACATTCCTATATTTGAAGGCCAAACATATGCAGATGCCGTAGATAGATGGTTGAATTTGCTGGAAGGGTATTTCTCAGTCCATGATTTCTCCGACCAAGAAAAGATTATTTTTGCACTCCTTAAATTCGCCCCAAGATGTTAAAGATTGACGGGACAAAACCCTCTTTGTTCTCGGCCGCACCCACTTGGAATTCGTTCCAAGATGGAATCAAGGAACAATATTACCCCGTGGGGAGCTATGAGGACAAGTACATCCAATGGAAAACACTGCGGCAGTAAAGGGATCAAGATGTGCACGAACTAACAAATTTGTTCCATACCATCCACATAAAGTTGGGTATTAAAGATTTAGAGAGACATTTGGTGCTCAAGTACCGCAACTGTCTGCACAGACACATTCAGGAGGAAATGGATTTCCTCGACATTACATTTCTTGGCACGACATATCGCTATGCCGCCAAGATTGAGCAGAAATTTAAGCAGAAGAAGGGAGACTTTGGATCTACGAATTTGAAGCCAGGGAAAGGTGCCCACGAATCGAAGAACAAGGGGCAAGGCCAAAGTGGGGTGACTCAGAACAACACCACAAATCCAAATAAGGACACGTGGAAGTGGTGTGAATTTCATAATAGCTCCACTCACATCACAAACGAGTGTCAGACTAAATAGCCGTTGGTGGCTGAACTAAAGGCACTCGAATCAGATGCATATTCTAATCCTGAGTCAGAACCAGACAAAGGAAATGACAAAGGAAATCGGACCATTGAGGTGGATCCTAGTGCCATTGTTTCCACCATCAAGATCTAGAGGGAGGATCCTGAGGATGCAGAGGAGGGGGAGTGCCTCTTCCATTCGCAGATGTGGGTGAAGGGTTCTCCAGTGTAATTTGTTGTCGATAGCGAAAGCCAAAAAACCTCATTTCAGCAGAGGTCATGAAGCATCTCGGCATACCAACCATAGCACACCTACAGTCGTATACCATCGGGTGGCTTCACCCAGGGAGAGATCTACGCATTCACCAACAACCCCGCCTTCCGTACAGTATCAAGACATTCATGGATGAGGTAGTGTGTGATGTTGCTCCTCCTCATGTAGCTGATGTATTATTGGGCCAACCATACTTATGGAGGCGACATGATATGTATGATTCTAGGCCTCATGTTGTTATTATTACTTTGGGAAATAGCCTGTACAGGATACCAGAGGTAGTACCACCTCCTATCATCACTTTGAATATTACAAAATAACGCAGTAAGATTGTTTCCCAAACCAAGAAATTTATTTTCCTTACAACTCGCTCACAAGGAAAGAAGAATATTGTGGCCACAACCTCAAAACAGGGCTCCCTTGCACGGCTGCAGTAGATGGACAAAGTCATGGAGGAATACGAGGACATTTTCTCCTTAGTCATAGAGGTTCCTCTACAATGTCAGGACAAGCACTCCATTGATCTGACCCCCGACGCACCGCCACCTGATATTGCCATACCTTATACAACTACACAAACATAATCCACACATGTACTGTATGAGGCTAATAAAGAAACCAAATTTACTAAATTCATCCAGCATGTTTGCCTGTAGGTCCATGACATCTTCAACAAATCTAATACCCACTTCAATAGAATTTGCCTCATCTCATGGAGGACCTCAACACAATGGGGACCATTGCTTCCTAAGGAGGGAGGAATGATCCAAGTGGATATCGGTGGCCACCCACCTATTCCATTTGGACCTGCACCATCAATTCTTGCATCTTTTCACTTTCAACACAACTTACTACTTTTAGCAGGTTTTCAAGGCTTGCACTCCTGGAGCCGTTTTGGGATCCTAATGATCTAGGTGGATACTGGTGGCTGCCCACCTATTCCATTCGAAATGCCACCATCATTTCTTTCAGTTTTTCAGTTTCAGCACAACTAAATATTTTTAGCAGTTTTTTGGGTCCTGAACTTCCGAAGCCGTTTTGAGACCCTAAGCAACGGTTTTGGGCATCGCACCTCTGACGAATATGATTTCGTTCCAAAATCTATATTCAAGGTCAACAATTTTATTCCTTGGATATATCTTTCTAACGATGTATCATGTGCGTCAAACAGAGATAGTATGCCAAAGTTACGACCCCGGGATGTTGAAACACCAATTTACCCAAACGGGGCCCATAATTTTGGCGCTTCATCTCCTACCATTAGGTTTTTGGATTTTTATGGTTTTGCATTGTTTCTCAACAATAAATAGACATTCGAGCCTCATTGTAACACAATTCAGAGACATGTAGCCACTACATCTCTTCTCAAAGATAAGCTACCATCGCCCTAGCTAGTTTATTTCCATTCTATCTGTAAACATATTTCAATTATTTGATATTAATGAAATGAAGTATTATTTCTGCTGCATCTCTATATTTATGTATATTTTTGTATTTTATTGTGTTCCTATATAAATCCGTATAAAAAATTATGGCAACATGATTCCATCTAGGTGTTAAATATCTCAATACCTTTCTTTATTAAAACTTCATTACTTACCGTTTCCCCAAGTGTAGCCATTTTATTGACCACATCTTTGACTCTCACAGAGTAGTCACTTATACTTTTAGCTTCTTTCATCTTCAAATTCTCGAAATCTTACTTCAATGTCTGAAGCTTGACCTCCTTAACTTGATCACTACCTTGGTAAGCTTCTTGTAGAGTCTTCCAAGCATCTTTGGCAGTTGTTGCTCCTGATATTCGTGGAAATAAGTTCTTATCAAGATCTATCTAAATGTGAAACAAATCTTGAGCATTCTTCTTCCTTGCTTCCTTTCTTGTTGTTCTTTCATTGGCTGTAAGGGAATTCCAATCATCTGGCTCATCATAACCTGATTCAAAAATCTCCCACAAATCTTTTCCAATAAAAAAGGTCAGCATCTTAATGCACCAATAATCATAATCGTTCCCTTCAAATTTTGGAACATGCATGCTAGAATTAGACATGTTTAACTTTGGTGAAATTCCAACAATAAAACTTTAAACCTAAACAATTTTAGCTTCTCTAATACCAATTGTAGAATCTGAAATGACCCTAGCACATATAAAAAACAATGAAATAAAATAAAAACACAGATCACTGCTCAACTTGTAAATCTCATATTGAATCAAGTATGTAAATACATTGTTATATAATGAACCTATTACTATCTATCAACTACTAATTATCTACTGACATGATTACCAATCATTTTGAGCACTGGCCATCTTAATAGTCAATTAATTTTTTAATAACATAATCACATATAATCACAAAATATGCTAACTAATGTAAGCAATTACATGGTGACATTTAAGCATTATTCTCAACATTTAATCTGTCAACAAATTTTACCATTTGTCCTCAATTCAAAATTGGTAAAAAGAAGAATTCTAGGGGATAATTTGTAACTGTCATTTTTATTTTTATTTTTTTATCCTACCTTGTAGAGATTATCTATCAATTGAATTTGAGGTTCATATTGAGATCTTGAAGAAGAAGGGTCATTCGTACTCAAAAATTATTAATGAGAATTTTATTGAAGTTGTGGACTCTTTAAATCCTTTCATGCATGCACATGCTTTTTCCTCTATGGTAATCAATTGCTTAACAACAGCTCAGCGTGGGTTGAGAAAGCTATATTTTAACTCAACGAGCTAGTTTCTTAACTTTCTTATGGTTTTAAGCATGCAAACTACCTTTATATTTCTTTGTTGTATCATTGCATGGTTGATTTCTTTTATGTGTGGTTGATAATAAATTCTCTCTGTAGGATTTTGTGACGGTTGACGTGGGCTCACCCATTAATAAAGATCTCATACGTAACTTCCTTTCAGACCCCGTGCACAATGCTATAGAGACCTGTGCAAAATTACGTCCTACTATTGACATAGAAATTTCAGCAAATGCTAACTATGTGAGGGTAGAACTACGACTGTAAACTCAAGAGCATATACATGTGTATATGGATCCTCAACTGGACTAAGCAAATATTAGAGTGGTTCTAGAATGTTGCATGAAGAAGATTTGCATTCGAACATCCAATGCAGTTTAGGGATTTTTTTGGTGTTTATGGTTCATTACCAATTTGGTCAGCATGAATGCAAATCCACATCCTTTCATACCCTCAAGGCAGGGACTTACTTCCATTTAACTTCCCTTGTTTATATATGACACCATGTTTTGTATACAATATGCTCACAACAACTTAGTTATATACATAAAAGTGATTATATAAGACATGTGACAAGATTTTACAAGAAGCTACATTGCTCTAGCACCTACAGCAATGAACAACAAGCATCCTAGACGTGATTCGTTAACTTCAAGGTCGATTTTAGTAAGATTCATGCGAAATTTGCAAGTAAATTTAGCTCAGGGCACCTTGCTAAAGCCCTAGCATGCTAGAAGCCCAAGCTTAATATGCTTTTGACAGTTGTTATCAAAACAACAGTCGCCAAGAACCTTTGTTCGAGTAGTAATAATATTAATGTGATTTTTCTGTACACACATATTAAAATTGTTGCTTCTAATATAAACGACAAGCCATTTAAATACATAGCTTTACATATAAAATATTGCAATGGTATCGACAATAAAGCTCCACGTAGACAAAATACTACAGTAGTAGCCATGTTTATTCTTTTTAGTGGTTGCGATTTTTGGTCGAGTAGTCTTTAGTGTGACTTTTTGAAGGTTTTTATGGTGACTTTTTACGGTGTAATTTCTCTAAATTTCGGCAGGAATTTATTGAAAAGAGAAGTTTGATTGCTAACTTTGCACAATCGAAGTGCCCAAGAGGTTTTTGAGGGTGCTGAATCCATATATAGAGTCAAAAAACCAGTTTGAATAACAAAAACCAAGATTTTACCTCAAAATTTTTCACCAGATTCCAACACCTAAAACTTCAAAAAATCACACTAAAGACAACTCCATCTTTTGTTTTGAAAGTGGTCTCCTAATTCAACGGTATAGATAACTATATTTAATATGTATCACTGAAATTATTATTAAATTTTCCATGTCCATAAAGCTTCACTATGTGGAAAGCTTCACAATCTTTGCATATTGCTTGTTCGCACAAGAAAATATCCACACTTGATGTCGTACCATATTCACAGCTAAGCCTTCTAGAATGTTGTGCACAACGATTGCTATGTTAATATAAAAATTCAACCTTAACAAATTAAATTCACTAATCAAATAATTTTTAATTAATTTTGATTGAAACTTATAAAAAATACACCTAAGGAAAAATGGAAAAACATGGCTATAGTTAATATAAAAATTCAACCTTAACAAATTAAAATCACTAATCAAATAATTTTTAATTAATTTTGATTGAAACTTATAAAAAATACACCCAAGGAAAAATGGAAAAACATAAATCATTGTGTGGAGATTTCCGCATAGTGAAAGCTCCTCAAAAGTCTAGTTAAGGTTTCGCAAATCCTGCACAGTCAAGTTATCCACACTCCGAGTTTAATTTTATGTGAATTAAACTAATATTTCTATATGTATATATGTACATGTACATAAGTCAGAGCTTAGTTAGCAAATACTCCTACTTCTAAGTCGTAAAACATTACAGCTACATTAAGCGTAAGAAAATGTATTAAACGATATGCTTTCAGCTAGTGTTGAACTTTCTATATTAATATCTAGATTTAAAAAAAAAAAATTATGATGCGAGGATAAGTTTATTGTGTAGAGGGGGTTGTGCAAAGGTGGTTGTGCATAGGATGTTGTGTGGAGAGCAAATTCTGATAAGAGCTTATATGTTGTGAAAAATTTTGTGCCAGAGAAAGATAATCAATTAATTTACATAGTAGATATTAATCTTCTTTTTATTAATCATAGTACTTATATTAATTTTCTATTAATTTTAAAAAGGAAATTGTTTTCTTTATATTTATTTTAGAAATTAGTATTAGTGTTCCAAACATTTATAACAAAATAATATTGAAATTATGGTTTGCAATTATTCTAGATCTCAAATTTTATTAAAAGGTTATACATCTAATGAGAGTTGTATACAACATTTAAAATACTATTTATAGAGAAAGTAATGGTCATATTTAATGGTTAAGAAACTTTTCACATTTGGAAATTTTAAATGATGATATTCCTTGGAAAGAGTGGTAATTTCTAATATTATTGATTGAGGTATAAGTGTCACAAATGATTGGAAGTATAGAGAAAATAAGTCTTATATGGGATCATTTTCAATGTTGATGTTATTGTTCATAGTGTTTGGTTCACAAGTTCAAGTCACTTGAGTTATGATATACACTTATGATAATGTCTAAGGGAACATATCTTGCAAGTTATTTCCTTTATGACAAAATTAGGATCTACAAAAGGTATCTAACATAGGCTTGATGTAGTCTAATGTGCCAACATATTCAACCTTCCAAAAGAGAGAAGCCTCACCTTAGATGTGTATGATAGATTTTGTGTTAATAATGTGTAAAGTATTTAATATTTAATGTGCATGTTTATTCCATTAGATATAGGTTAACAACATTCATTCAATTTACCAAAACTAAAGACATGCACAATAAAGGAAACAATATGAAGATTTTCTAGATACTTTAGAAACAATTTTACATAAGAAAAACACTTCTCCATTAAATTAGTCATTAATCATTAAATAAAAATTTAATACTACTCATCTACACACTTAGAGATAACAATCATTTTTAGTGTGGTATGAGTGCCTCATGGTGAAGTGAATAAAATTTACAATTATAGTGCCCATTAAGGGGGAAGAAATGTCCATGACAATGAGAATACTCCTTCATCTAGTAACTTGTGGATTTATAGTGCAATTCCTTGGTGATGAGTTGATATTACTACTTTGTCAAAGGACTATTTCCTAATCCTAGGTAGAAATGTTAATACCCCATCTCTATAGGCATTTCAAAATGTTCATTTTCATCTCACTATTAGATGCATCCATAATAGTAGAGGTTGAAAATATTTCCCTATCACCAAGTGATAATATATACCATGTACAATGAGTGGACCCTTCCCTTTCTACATGTTTTATTCATATGAATCCATGGAATTGGATGTTATTCCTCCTTTTATTTCTATTCATTCCCTTTCTCCATTAAGATTGTTCCAAACAACACTCATTATTAGTAGTAATCTTTTTCCATATTTATTTTATCTTTTCTATTACTAACCATGACCATAGCTTGATGACCCACTCCCCATGCTAAGGTGTGAAAATAAGTTCTAATGCCTCAACATATACATCTAGATTCATATTTTTATTTGATTATTATGGATTTATCCAGCAAAAAAGTATATTTGCTTCAAAAATGGCCATGTGTGTCCTTGTAATCTATGTGATAGTGTTCTATATAGCCTAGTTATAAATTTTAATTATAGAATCTATCCTAATATGCACCAAATTGTCTATTAAAAATTATATGGAATCCTACTTGGACATAATAATCTCAAATTTACAATCCCACTATAAAATTTCAATACTAGCTGACTCTACCTAATGCAAGAATGTCAGAACTAGTAAGAAAATCACATAATATAAAGCATGGTTTTGGTCTTGCACATATAGAAAAGTTTTCACAATATCATTCATAATATATCTCACCTAATTTATTTTTACCACAAACAAACAAATTTTAACCACATGCACCACATTCCTTGAATATTTTACCATCCTATATATCCATAATACCCTCATGGATAGAAACTAGCCAATTAATAGAATATGTAATAAATCATGTTCCATATCCCTTCATGAACTAATTATTCATGAAAAAAAACCATAATATTCATTAAATAAATAAGTATTTATTTTAATGAATTTATAGCTATATGAGATTGCTTGATTAGGGAATAAAATGGATTTGTATATGGATATATGTAGGGGAATAAGTCACATCCTATGGAAAAGTACATGACTTATTATAATTACAACATTAATATAATATTAACCTATATTATTACTGGTGCATGATGAATGTTTATACACTATTGCAAAGTAGTGGTAATATGTCCTAGGTATATTATAAGTCCTCCCACTTTAAAAATGTTTTTTCCTTAAAGCACATGTAGGAAATAGTTTCTCTATAAAATTATCCATATTCTTGCGAGCTTCACATATCACATATTTTATAAGGTTGAAAACATGAAACAAAATGATTTTTGAATTTGTATACAATATTGTCCTATAAAAAAAGAACTATCCCAAATGAGTTCTTTATGGAATTATCTAGTGATAATAATTTGGATATTATATTATTTTTTGTTGAATTTGAGATGTATTTGGAAAAATAATCAATGAATGTTAAACATATCTCCCATGTCTTAGTGATGGTTTGTAGAAGGAACACATATCATTGTTGAATGATTTTTTATGAACCATGCACCTTAAAAATGATAAGAAGCCAATAATTGCAGTCTATTTTAGGGGGAAACCTTCTTTTACAATGGATATCATGTATGAGACAATATTTGATGATCCTAACACTAGGTATTCTGAGTATATTTTTAGGATACAAAGGGTAATATTATAATGAAATGGTACAATGAAAGGTTCTAGATGACATAACAATATAACGATAGAAATATACAAGCTCAATGTCTATGGTTTAATGTAATATTCCTACTAGTAATTAATAGTGATAATAAAAACAAAACACCATATGAAACACAAAAGTTCAACATGCAATTAGACACCTAGAGATTTAGCCAAAAATTGGGCCAAGCTGAGCCATTTTATTATTATGTCAAGGAGAGTACAAATATGAATAGAATAGGTGAACCTCTGCTTGAAAAATATAGATAGCCAAGTCCCATGTGATAAAAAATCGTTCCCGGATGATACATGGTATTGCTCCTTCAATCATTGTGATAGCCTTGGAAATCTATTGTTGCTGGTACTGTTGCTGGCTGGTAAGGAATTGGAGTTTGGCCCAACTAGAGTGCTTATAAAATTATGTAAATTTAACCTTGGGCTCTCCTCAACAAACCCAAAAAGACCCAGAAATTGTTGGCATTTGTTCCAACCTTACGAAATTACCCCTAATTAATGCAAGTTCATCCTCCAACAAGGTAATTTTCACTACCTGATAATTTGCTTCCAAATCCCTCCAAAATAGCTGAGAAACACTCCAATAATTTTCCTTATGTCACCTAGCAAAGCTCAGCCCCAAACTTCCAGTCAAGCCTCCCACAATAGATGCACTCCTCAAGTGGTCGTGTAGGCCCAGTCAAGTGACTTCTACACATGCCCATGAAGAAGAAATTCAACTAGAAGGATAGCCACCCAAACTTCCCTCCTAACCACTACAAGTTTTTTTTGTAAATGCAAAGGAAATGTGCCCCTAAATACTTAGAGCCATCTCTTCCCTGAAGCTCTCTCTCCACAAGAGTGCGTGGTCCCTTTATGTGCCTAGTCTGATCCAAAATAACTTGAATCTCCTTGTGGAATTCCTCCGGAACAATTTTACAAATGTAGCAAGGGATCCCCCAGGGTGGCACTTGAAGTAAACCGAAGAAGGCGTTGAGATCTCCCCTCAGAAATCTCATGTGTTGAAAAAAACTTCATAGACTTGGCTCAATATCAAGCATACATGATATTTTATTTTTCAGATGATCAAAATCCCCCAAATGATTCCTTATCCCCCTCTCTCTCTCTCTCTCTATATATATATATATATATATATATATATATATCTGTGTGTGTGTGTGTGGGCCTCATACATTGACCCCCCTTCTTCTCTCTCTCTCTCCACAAGTGTGTTTTTCTCCAAGGGGTGTGTATTCCTCTAGGGGTCGCCCCCACCTTCCACTAGGAACCTGATTTGCCTTTGTTTTCCTATGTTCGAGCCTCCTTAAGCCAAAAATTCCATGTGAGGTCCTCCTAACCCAATTTTACTAAGTGTAAGATGGAAAATTTTTGAAATTGGAAAAAATGGTGA
Source organism: Pinus albicaulis (assembly GCA_034641835.2). Taxonomy (NCBI): domain Eukaryota; kingdom Viridiplantae; phylum Streptophyta; class Pinopsida; order Pinales; family Pinaceae; genus Pinus; species Pinus albicaulis. Next base: position 1,466,830,700 of record CM076581.1, read on the forward strand.
TTTACTTAGCAAAATTGATAAGTAGGAATATCACAGTCCTCCCCACACAAATGTTGCTTGTCCTCAAGAAACTGCAGTGATAGGCGTTGGAGTACCTGTTCCCCTTCCCAAGTGGCATCCTCCTCTAGAAAGTCCTTCACTTTACCAGAAACTCTTTAACCATCCTGTTCTTGAGCCTCCTCTCTCTCACCTCCAAAATAGCCTCTGGTACCAACACCAAATGCAAATCATCATCCAAAGGGGGTAAATCAGTAGTCGTTGTCACTTGTTGTCCCAAATCCTTTTTTAGACATGAGACATTAAATACATTGTGCACTTTAATCCCAGGTGGAATCTCTAGCTCATAGGCCACCTCTCCAACCTGCTTGATCACCCTATAAGGCCCATAGAAATGTGCTTTGAGCTTCTCAACACCCTTCTACTTCAAAGTCAATTGTCTGTATGGTTGAATCCTTAGAAAGAATAAGTCCCAAACCTAAAATTTCCTCTCAACCTTTAGCATACTTGCATATATCGTATGCTAATTTTTGGTTGTCTGTAAATTATCCTTAAGAGCCCTAAGGATGTCGTGGATATCCTGTGCCTAATATTTGGCCCTTGGGGCATTGTTATCTCCAAACACCAAATTAGAAAATGTCAAAGCATCATAACCATACAAAGAATGAAATGGAGACATAACTATCAACATGTGGTACATGATGTTGTAGCAGTATTCTCCAAGGTGAATCCACTTCACCCATGTGTGTTTCTTCCTGGTCACATAGTTGTGCAAGTACCCCTCCAACCACTTATTCGCAATCTCGGTCTGACCATCGATTTGTGGGTGGTAGTTGGTGTTGGGTGTGATCTCTATCCCCGTTAACCAAAACAACTCCTTCCATAATCCCCCCATAAATCTGTTGTCCCTGTCACTCACTATAGTCTTGGGGAGACCATGCAACCTGAAAATATACCTGAAGAAAAACTTAGCCACCTGTGAAGTTGATGACCGAAAATGTATGGAAAAGAAATGGGCATACAAAGTTAGCCAGTTAACCACCAAATATATGCAATCCCACCCTTGCACTATTGTAAAAAATATAATGAAATATATAGATATACTCTCCCATTTCCTCTTAGGAATAGGGAGGGGCTGAAATAATCCTATAGAGTGTGTCTGTAATATCCCAAAATCGGGACTGCTAGCAAGGCATGCCTGAAAAACACATTTTTCAGGAATGGCTGCTACAGCTCTTGAAATCAGCCCTTGGATCCCTTAGATCTGAGTATTTAAGACCTAAATCCAAGAGGAGATCATAAACAAATCTCTCTAGGTGGGTTAAATAGATCTCCCACACCTAAGAAGGCTTGAAAACTGCCCAAAGAAGGGATTGCAGCAATACAAAAGAACACTACCCAGAAAATAACGGAGTTTTAGATAGCAGTAGCAGTAGGCCAATATGACAGCTTGAAAATAACTTACAAAATGATAAATCAGATTTATAGTATAGCCCAATCAATATACAGGAGAAAGAAAGAGACTTTTATGGAGAAAAACCCTCTAAAAGAGGTGTTGCAACAATGTATTTCACTATAAAGCCTTGACAACATTATTTTTATGAGTAAACGGTAGCTGTAGGTTACAAATCAGATCTAGGAAAGATCTGTGTACAAAATATTAGATCCCTATCAGATCTGTACACTAGATTGTCTCTATTTTAAATTCCCCTTGGGGTTTTCAGCAATACATGAATGCACAAGAGTAGATCTGAGATCTACTGTAGCAGATTTGCAGAATGATTCAGAAATTCTTAAGCAGATGGATCAACGAATAGATCAGATCTAAAACATACATGGATTAGATGGCTAATCCATGGATCACCACAGTGCAAGGAAGACTCCTTTACACCAGAGATCTCTCCTCCATATAGTTTCCAAACACCCTACAACTCTTCACTTGAAAAATAACGCAGTACAGGGAGATAAACTGCGTTGTAGGCTTGATGTAGACTTTGGCCTGATGCCAAGTTGTAGATCTGAAGCTCAAGACAACTAATACACTCTTGCCAATGGTATATAAGGCTTTCCCACTGAAAAGAGGCACTAGTATGGTCTAGATATGAATAGATCTAGCCTTCACTTGCTGCTTCCCACAAGGAAAACCAAACCCTCAATAGGATCTGAGTTGTAGTTGGAAGAAGAAGCTTGGCCAAATTCTTGATAGTGGACCAAGAAATGCAAGACTCTTCCAAGAGGCCTCTCAAGGAAAGAGGTGGGATTCCCGACCAGGAACACCTAGTGCTAAACAACACTCTTCTAAACAGCCAGAGAATGAGAAGTGTCTAAACAAACAAATCCTTCCAAGATAATATGTTCAACAGCCCCTCTCATGCTGCTCTCCTCTTTCATTTATAGGATGAAAGCCTTGCAAAACCCTAAACCATCTCAAAGGTTTAGCTCCTTTCACATTGGAACCCTCCAACTAGATCTGCGTTGTTCATCTAGGTACATTGCATCTGGACAACACTGTAGATTTGGTCCTGTTGACCCAGTCAATTGTCACAATCCCTTTTCACACATGAGGGAGTTTTATTAAAGAAGCCTAGATTTAGCCTTGTTCACATGGGCATTGATTTATTTTTCTGTTTAAGGAGTTTAATTTGTCCTCCTTTCCAATTTTATTCTTGTAACAAGAAAATGAAAACAAAAAGGAATATTCCTATTAGCTTGGGCTAATTAGGAATATTACAGTCCTCCCCTCCAAAATTTTTCTTGTCCTCAAGCAACTGATAAGGTGAGTGCTAAAACTCATCTCCTCCTCCATTGGTGTTACAAAAAAAGGATAAGCTTCTCTCATAAGCTAAGTGATCACCGGTCCATCCATCCATGACTTGTCCCAACAATGTCCTCATGAGGTGCAAACAACTCCTCCCATAAGGAAACAATGAATCACCTGAAACAACCATGGTTTGCCCAATGCGCTCCCTGAAATACAAAACATAAAGTACAAGGAGTGTAGTCATCCCATAGGTCACATGCATGCCTTCCCTCTTTCCTCCATTTATCCCCATGAAAAGTACAAGCACATCATCAATATAGGGGATCAAGACAATGTAAAAATAAACAGAAATGTGTGTACATGGAGGTGGATCATAGTCCCACATGTGGAACCAGCGCAGAGCATCCCCTGCCTGCATCAAACCAAGATGCGGTAAGTGGTTTTCCCACCACTTACTTGCTGCCCAAGTCATCTCACTGTTGCAGAAAATGTGAGATATATGTGGTGCCTTTGGAAAGCACCCATCATGAAAATAAATCTCCCTTTGCACATCAAGGGAGTGGCCAAATTCAGAATTCTTAGTGGCCTAAAAATTGCCATGACATCTACATGATACATTGCTTCTTTTAGGAGTCATGGCTTGCATACAAATGGTAAAAGAACATGCACAAATAGAAGAATAAACTTGCTTTACATGAACAGATTCTTTACCATCAAGGTTACTCATACACATGGAGTTGTGCATGGACATTTCTCCTCTCTCAAAAGAAGGAAGAGATGGCTGAAATGACTCTTGCATAGAGTTCCTTGGCTGCCCCAACTCCACATAGCTCATGCACTCTTGAAAGTGTTGATGTAGTTCCTCTCTCAAGCCTTCCCAATCAAAGCTCTTCATGATTAGAGTGTAGATCTTCATTGACTGCATATGGCTGGAAAAGAACTGTTTGTGTGCTCCTTGTAGTATCTTCTGCTTGAGCTTGGAAGCTCTAGATAAGAAGACTCTACCATGATGATAGATGACCCCTCCTTAGACTAAATAGCCCTCTCCTTGCAACATGTCATCAAGTATCATACATGTGTGAAGATATTTGGAATACTCTACAAGAAGTTGAGATTTCCAATACAGATCTACACTGCTCAACAACGACAGTGTTGATGATACATCCACAGGAATGTCTACCATATTGCTGATCTTCTCCTTGGAATTCCCCATGCCATAGGTGTGTGTTGGAAGGCTGATCCTTCCATTCTTCTCCTCCCACATTGCAGATCCAGATAGGAGAGTGGGTAGTGATGATAAGGGAATAAGATTTCCCTTCTCCTTGAGCTTTCCCAAGCCTCCCATCACTGTAGCCTTGTCTTCTAATGCTCCAATCCTCCCTGGAATCATGAGTGGAGCATCAAGATGTGGGACACCTTTCACCAGATCTAAATCAGGTGGTCTCTGAGGTGGTTTTCCACAAGACAGTGAAGCCTCATGGTTCTTTCTCCCATTCTTATCAGATGGGATCAACATTCCATTTCTTCCACAGTGCAAGTTCACCTCTGAGTTTTGTGTGGAAGCCTCTTGAAACTTGGAGACCCCTCTTAGTGATGTAAGAGTGCCTCTGATTGGAGCATTTGCCCCATATTCTGATAGTGGATCATCTAGGTGATCCCTCCTTTTTTCTGTCTCATTGTATTTTAGCAAAGACACATGTTTTTCATGTCCTCCATATGGAAGATCCTTAGGAAATCCTTGCAAAGGTGCAAGAACTCCTCTAGTGGAAGCCATTGCTTCATCTCCATCTCCAACTGAAAATAGATCTCCTCCTACTGTCACAACACTAGAGGATCTTCTCTGCTCTTCCTCTCCCTCCTCATCATGGTTGGAGAATGCTTCATCATCAAGGGATCCTTTTTCTTGATCTCTTAGTGAGGAAGAATCCTTCATGTCTTCTCTTTTAGAGAAGAGATCTTGCTGCAGTGGGGCTTTTGCCTATGGAGAATTGTGCAAAAACTCTTCAACCCCCTCAACAATGTTTAGGACTGGAGTTGGCTCCATGGAATCTTCCAACTTATGCAGAAATGTAGATCTCTTGGGCTTGATTGGCTCTTCCTAAGAAGTCTCTGAATGTTTCACATCAAATATCTTCACTAGTCTCCTAGTGAACTTTGCATAAGAAGAGATGCTTATCCCCTTTAAGGAAGAGGATTCAAACAACCACCAAGCATAAGCTTTCCCCTGAAGATGCAGCGCTGATACTCTCAAGGCTTCTCCTTCTGTTACTTGATGTAGCTTCAAGTATGTGTCAAGCTTCTTTACCCAAGACTTGGCTGAGTCTTTAGGTGATCCATCAAAAGTAGGTAGACAGAATCTACCCAAAGTGTGCTCAAGGCACCCTTTCCTCCTACTGTAGGTGATGGATCTTGCTTATTTGAGTTGAAATAACTCTGGGAAACTGAGATGCTCTTTGAACCTCTCTGATTGAGATTCACATTCTTGGAGATAATCACCAAGAGATTCCTCCTTTGGTGTTCCTCCTCTTCCTCCTTCCTTTGACAAGAAAGTAGGCATGCTACAACGTTGTGGAATAGATTATGTGGCTGAATGCTCACACACATCATATGAAGTAGTGGGGATTTCTTCATGTGTAAACCCTTTCAGAATATCTACTTTTCTTTCATTCCTCGCTCCCCTGATTTCATTCTTCAGCTCATGCATATTTTGGAACAAAGTTTTAGAAAACTCTTTCCCAATCAATCTTCCAGATGAAGGGTTTGGACCCTTCACTTCTATTTCTTCGGTGTAACCACATTTCTTCAATAGTATTTTCCTCCCATGAAAATAAATATTGGCTCTTCAAAAGAAAAGCACAGGCTGTGACAAGAAAGAGGCTCTGATACCACTGCAATATCCCAAAATCGGGACTACTAGCAAGGCATGCCTGAAAAACGCATTTTCCAGGAATGGCTGCAATAGCTCTTGAAATCAGCCCTTGGATCCCTTCGATATGAGTATCTAAGACTTAAATCCAAGAGGATATCATAAACAAATCTCTCTAGGTGGGTTAAACAGATCTCCCACACCTAGGAAGGCTTGAAAACTGCCCAAAGAAGGGACTACAGCAATACAATAGAACACTGCCTAGAAAATAACATAGTTTTAGATAGCAGTAGCAGTAGACCAATATGACAGCTTGAAAATAACTTATAAAATGATAAATCAGATTAATATTATAGCCCAATCAATGTACAGGAGAAAGAAAGAGACTTTTATGGAGAAAAACCCTCTAAAAGAGGTGTTGCAACAATGTATTTCACTGCAAAGCCTTGACAACATTATTTTTATGAGTAAAAAGCAGTTGTAGGTTATAACTCAGTTCTAGGACAAATATGTGTAAAAAATATTAGATCCCTATCAGATCTATACACTAGAATTTCTCTATTTTACATTCCCCTTGGGGTTTTTAGCAATACATGAATGCACACGAGTAGATCTGAGATCTACTGTAGCAGATCTGCAGAATGATTCAAAAATTTTGAAGAATATGGATCAATGAATAGATCATATTTGAAACATACATGGATTAGATGGCTAATCCATGGATCACCACAGTGCAAGGAAGACTCCTTTACACCAAAGATCTCTCCTCCAAATAGTTGCCAAACACCCTGCAACTCTTCACTTGCAAAATAATGCAGTACAGGGAGATAAACTGCACTGTAGGCTTGATGTAGACTTTGGCCTAATTCCAAGTTGTAGATCTGAAGCTCAATACATCTAATACACTCTTGACAATGGGATAGAAGGCTTTCCCATTGAAAAGAGGCACTAGTATGGTCTAGATCTGAATAAATATAGCCTCCACTTGCTACTTCTCTCAAGGAAAACCAAACACTCAACAGGATCTGAGTTGTAGTTGGAAGAAGAAGCTTGGCCAAATGCCTGATAGTGGACCAAGAAATGCAAGACTCTTCCAAGAGGCTACTCAAGGAAAGAGGTGGGATTCCCGACCAGGAACACCCAGTGCTAAACAACACTATTCTCAGCTAAACAACCAGAGAATGAGAAGTGTCTAAACAAACAAATCCTTCCAAGATAATATGTTCAACAACCCCTCTCATGCCGCTCTCCTCTTTCATTTATAGGATGAAAGCCTTGCAAAACCCTAAACCATCTCAAAGGTTTAGCTCCTTTCACATTGGAACCCTCCAACTAGATCTGTGTTGTTCATCTAGGTACATTGCATCTGGACAGCGCTGTAGATTTGGTCCTATTGACCCAGTCAATTTTCACAATCCCTTTTCACACATGAGGGAGTTTTATTAAAGAAGCCCAGATTTAGCCTTGTTCACATGGGCATTGATTTATCTTGTTGTTTAAGGAGTTTAATTTGTCCTCCTTTACAATTGTATTCTTGTAACAAGAAAATGAAAACAAAAAGGAATATTCCTATTAGCTTGGGCTAATTAGGAATATTACAGTGTCTGCTCCCCCTTGTTCCTCTAGTAATCATCACACTCTTGCACGTGCCTCAGAACATTCCCCTTGAGGCCCCTCCATGTGAAGCACTCCTGGATAGCTTAGTATGTCTTGAGGAACCCCTAATTCCCTCCCAGTGGAGAATCGTTCCAAACCTATATGATCATCTCCCTCATATGTGGACCAAGTACCAAATAGATCCTCCCCTTGTAATAAATTTACTCATTCATCACCCTATACATGTCATCCACATAGGTGTCATCTAATATCTTACAAGCCTGCACATCATTAGACTACTCTACCAGTAATTGGGACCTCTAATCCTGGCACATACTCATAAGGGATCATGTCACATGCCTACCAGTTAAAGCATCGGCTACTACATTCTTCTTTCCCTTCACATATTCTATGTAAAAATAATAGGATTGGATCTTGTTGACCTACTTCTACTGCCTCTCATTGAGTTATCTCTACTCCAAAAAGAACCGAAGAAAAATTTTGTAGTACATCCTTAGGAACATGGATTCCCTTATAAATAACTTTCAATTTTTGTTCACATACTTCACAACATATTTGTATTCCAAAAATTCAACATTTTTACTAGTCTAGGTAATTTGAGATTTAGATAACAAAATATCACACTATTTTGACACTTGATATTTTCACAACCAACAATACTAAGTGCATAATCAACTACTACAAAAATTTTCTTTTTAGTATATTCACTTAAGGAAGAAAAGGGAGAAGTATATGTACTCATATGATATGTACAACCAATTTCCTATCCACTCACTTTGTGAAGTTTGAGCATATAGGGCTCAAGACATACTAATAGAATGCATGTAGTTATTTACCTTACCTTTTGAAATCTAATCTTGAGAATTGATTAATCATCCCGTTGATTTGTCATTTTAAGGTTCATAGCCTTATTTTCTAGATCTCTAGTATTATTTTAACAAGCCTTCTCTATGTATCCCATTATTTTAAATTAGTAGCAAACTTCCATATTTATACCTTTCTTAGACAAAATTTATTCATAATTAATTATCTTTACATGATGATTTATGTGGTCAATCAATTTATTTATATAATATTGTTGACCTCTTTTTTTGCAGTTCTCTGACCCTATACCTTTTCAAGCAAAAGATCATGTTGATTCACCTCTAATTTCCCTTCATAAAGTAGTTTCTCTTATGCCCTAATTAGAAAACCATAGAAAGAAACAAATATATATTCCTTACCATCTTATTTTATAGAATCCGAAAGAGCATGAAATTTTGAAAAAAATATATCATAGGGTTTATTTATGTTCTTGAGGATTATTTTAATGAGATGTAAATATTTCTTTAGAAAGTATTTGTGACATTCACCCAAGTTCAAGTGAAACTCCTTAGTTCAATCCAAGTTTAACATTTCAAAAGGGAGAGGATCCACAGGGGTCATGAAATATTTCTCAATACACAAAACTTAAATTTCATTTACCCTATCAAATAAATTCTTTATCTTTCTCCACAAATAATGAATATATTTAATCCTTCATGAATGGAAGAAAATATCCCTTGAAATGTAGGTTGTAGTGGCTCCTACAACCTTAATATTCTTCCCATTCATGACAAACTTCTTTGGTCCATACTTTGGATCTAGGATTTTGGTCTTTATAAATTTCCAAATTTCCTTACACTTTAGCAAGTTCTCCATGTATTATGCCTAGATTCCATAATTATTTCCATTCAATATCACAAACCACATCTTAGAGTGCATGATGTTAATCTAGATATAATTCCTAATATATGGTATGCAAGTCAAAACCTTGAGTCAATCACTTTCTATATATAATACCATGTTAAGAAGCCAGGGAAATGTGTAGATCAGATTGCTAATGATTCCAATAAGAGGTGGTGTTTAGAGACACCATTATAAAAATTGAGGACAGTATAATATATCTCAATACATAAAGATCACATTATAACATATTTCAAATTTATCCATTCTTGTTGTTAGATCAACCCATAAGGCCATCCTTATATAACATCAATATGTAAACAATACCCTCAAAGAGAGGAGGAATAAATCCACATACAATGGAAAGGGTACCTAATATATTTCTTGAAAACTTCATTTTTCTTACTAACATTCAATTTTTCTCATTGACTTGATAAACTAGTCAATTACTTAGTTTACCACTCAATCAAATCTCCTAGGAAATTTTCAATCATCCATTGATTGTCTCTAAAATATCCATAGGTTTGATGTATCTATGTAACCTATTGTTTCAACACACCCTATATTTTTGTGAGATAAATATAAAATTGATAATTGATTTTAGACTTAGGGTTATAATGTAAAGCATATTTCCCTAGTATGCACTGGTCATATTCATCAAGAAGAAGGATGATATCTTGTGCTTATGCATTTGCAATCATGCTAATTGGTGTGAGCCAAAATAATACCCCTTTATTCAAACAACGAATCATCCATTTTATTAGATTAAAAACTCATTCTTTGGCATAGGGTGCTTGTATATATTGAGCTTATCATTCACTTTCAACTATAGTGTTTTTCTGAGGAGTTTTAATGGCATTCTTGGTTTCCTCCATTTCATGGAGATTGGTGAATAGTTATTTCCACAACATGTATAACAATAGGCCTTTTCAAGTCACTATAAATTGACCTAAACACACATACAACTAGTGGTTAGAGGTTGAAAATCCAACTTAAGATCAAATGTTTTCCTAATAATTAACATAATATGTCCTTTTTAAGAATCACATGCAACAAATTATGAAGAGGAACCTCAAGAATTGAGTTTTAAAAGAAAATTAAACAATGAAAATGTCTCTTCCAAAATATTTCCAGTCGAATGAGAGAGCAATAAGAATATGTAGGGGAAAAAAATCCTTGTTAATAAAAATCATGCAAAATGAGGACATTCCTAATGTAAATAAATGAATATATACAAATTCATATTATTTGTGACATAATTATACTTTTATATAGATTTATACTAATAAAAAAACCTACTAAACCCTAGATATTTAGGGTTTGGTGAATTAGGGTTTGTGAACAAAAACCTTGAAATAACTAAAGTAAGATCCTAGGAATGAAAACCTAGGTTTATATTCATTTGTATGATTGAAACTCTAGTCTGGTCAAAATTAGTGTATATCTAACTTTCATGTATTGATGTTTGTATCTAGGGTGTTATACAAAATCTACGACTGTGGACATAAGTGTCTAGCCTAGACTGAGTGGCTTAGTCTAGAATAATAGAAAGAAAAAGTAGTTATTGTTTTCCTTAAAGTAAATAGATAATGGGATGAAGCCTACCTATTATCCATCATATTCTTCACTCCTTTCTTGGCTTGGATGCTCCAATCCTAGATCTGGTTGCAATAATTAGAACCTGCAAAATCAGACAATAGAATCCAATTATTTATGGTATTTATGTAGCATCATATAAATACTTAATTCAATGGATAAACATGGCATCAAAATACATGAAAACATAACATCACATATAGGAAAAAAAAGAAAACTTTGCAAAAATATAAATGGAATGAGTTACAATGAGAAATAGGAGTTGATCTTCTAGAAGAGTTCCTCCAAGTTGATTTGTTCCTTCTTTGTCACAAAGTGCACCTATAATCACCCTAATGCATGGAATGATAACCCTTAACAACAAAAACATGAGGATATATTTCTATCTCCAAAATCCAACACCTAGCTTGTGGATGGCCACAAATATATAGGATAAGATGGTAAGCCCTATGTACCAATATGGGGCTTAAGATCCACTCTTGATGGGAGGATGGGATCAAAGGATAAGGGATAGAAAATCCAAGGTAGGATAGGATAGGATCTGATTATTTTATCTAAGGTAAATGGTTGTAACAAATTTTGGAATATTTTGGAAAAATAGGCTTTCAGAATTTCTCTCTTTTTCCTAAATTTCTAGAACCAACGCAGGTGAATAGTGGAGAAACCTGTAGGTGATCACTACAGGCCATAGTGGAGCAACCTGTAGGTGAAAATTGTCCAGTAGGAGACCAAGGATTGTATGCATAGGGATTTGTGCCATGATTATGGAAAGGGGTAAAAGGATGTTGATTGATCCAATTTGTAGGCCAATTGACCAAATGTGAAAAAATGGCCTATAAAATAGGGTTTACCTAATAAATATTGATATGCTATGCTAGTGCATGATAGTTAAACCCTATATATGTATATGCAAGTATTATATATTGATACTTGATAAAATATAAGGTTTGAAACAAACCCTAGTAGAGTTTGACATGTGAATTCTAAAATCATGTCATTGAAACCTTAGATATATAATGCTATGATTGAATTGATATATTGATTGAGTTGATAATATATAAGGATTTGTGTCTCAGAGATGGAGTCTATGGTTTGTGATAAAACCCTAGTAAGTTTTTGAAGTCTAGTATATAGTAGATGTGACCCTTGTTAACGATGAACCTAAATGCATTTAGGTATTTGATGAATGTTTTAATGCTTCCATTGTAATGACATAATTTTGGTTGAATTCATGCTTCTTTATATTTGTATTGGTTGTACTTGATATCAAAGTTTTGCAACTACATAATCTTCAAGATGTTGAAGAAGTTCATAATTGAAGATGATAATAATGATGAGCATGTTGAAGGAAGCAATAGGAATGTTGATGATCGAGATGAACTTGTTTCCCTGTGAAATAATGATGCCTTGAAAGATTGAAGATTCCCCAAAATTATAAAATAAGGAAGTATTTAAGTTGAGAGGGAGCTTGAAGAAAGGATATATCTCCCCAGTTGAGAGGGGGGGCATATGATGACAGTCATAAGAAATACCTTGAATAAAGAATAAAATTACTACAGATGAATTTGCAAACAAAATACTTGAAGAAGGTTGTATATGATGCTATTGAAGAATTGAAAGAAGAAATAAATCTTCCGACAAGTTTTATATGGATAACTTGATGATGCTATGAGTAGCATCAATATGATTAAGGACACTGAAGGTTTTTGTTTTCTTATATATATATATATATATTTAAAAGTTTATTACTTATTAGGGTTTTCATTTTGTAGGATCTCTCCATAAAAAGGTTGAACATTTGAAGCATGCGTGGAAGTGGTGGATATGTATTTGATTTAGTTTATAAGGATAAATGTAAGCATCTAGGGTTGAGTACCTAATGCTTGGGAGGACATCTAGTTGACCTATGTGTTGATGTCTAGATCCCAAAATAGGGAGCATGGAATTGGTCATGGAGATCCAACCTTGGATACAACACACATAGATCCCTGGGTTGGTGCTAAATCTTAAAATCTCGTTGGTACCTAGAGTGGCTAAATCTTGAGTTCACCTTAGTCCCACCCAATTAGAGTACCTTGGTTATACTCTGTAGCACCGTGTGTGTGTTATGACTCTTCATAGATCATATCATTTTGAGATCTTTCGTGTACCTATATATGTAATTTTGAATACCTCCCTAGTTAAGAGGGAGTGTTAAAGAATGTATCAAGTGTTGGTATTCATAATTGTATTTGAGTAATGATGTAATGTATTTGTCAAAAGAAAGAATTTTTTATTATTATAAATGAAATTGACTTATTAAAGCATGGGTTTCATGATTGGATCAATGTTTAATAGGTCAAAGGCTCCATTGTAAGCTTCTAGGATTTGTGTCAAGGGTCATTTTCCTTGTCATTATGTAATAGACCTTTCTTGGGCTTCACATTATTTTTATATAAATTATGTCTTCTAGGCCTCCTCCACCAAGTCAGCCTCAACCAAGGAATTCAACCTCACAAACACACTAGATATTGGAGCACTTAACTCAATTGGAAACATATCTCTCACAAGTTTGAATTACAGAAGTTGGAAGCAGTAAAAGGTGCAAAATTCAAGGAAGGAGGAAAGGGATAGCAGAGGAGAAGGAAGTATTTATATAGCTAAGGAATTTCAAATTTTCTCTCCCTTGTCTCACACGTGCGAAGCAACTCACATTGCACAAGGGCCAAAACTACAGTCTTGAAGTTGGGCAAAAATTTTGATGTAGTAGGGTAAAAAATTTATCCCAAATGCAATATTGATAAATTATTGAATTAGCGTTGATGTGATATTGTTTCAGTCGATATTTGAAGGTTGGAAGGACGATTTGAGGGACGACTTAGTGGAGTGAATGTCTTTTGATCTAAGGTCTTTGTCTATCTCAACTTGAATTTGCTAGTGGAATATTTTGATTGGGTTTTTCCCTATAGAGTGGTTTTGGCCCTAGTTGAGCACCTATATCATGTGTCCCTGATCTTCATGTTTTGATTTGATGTTTTATTGATGAAAATAATATAAAAGAGGAACATAAACAAAGTTAATAATAACACAGGAATATCAAAAGTGTTAGGTCCCTCCGATACTAGTGTATGCCCCTTATTTTTATTGTTAATGTAGCCCCCTATTGTTATTTTTGTTCCCATGTATCCCCCATATTATTATTTTTACGCCCCATAGAAATCGACTATTTTGATTGTTTTTCCCTTACATTATTAGTGTTATGTAGGCTCTGATTATATTGTGAACCCTTAGACTCCTATATATAGAAAGGAGATCTTATCATTTGAATCATCTAATAATTGTTCATTTATGTGATGTAAAGGAGGTTTCCCCCTAAATGAGGCTAATTTTTAAGACATTGATCTATATTTTCTTATATTTTATGATTTGGTTGCATAACATTTGGTATCAGAGCTTTGGATTCTAGGGTTTTGCTGCTACAAACATGTCATGGAATTTTCACTATAATTATTTTTTATACAAAGTTTAAGACACTAAATTATGACCACGTGGAGAAAAAATATTGATGAACTTACTATAAAAATTTCATATCTTGGTTTGATATATTATCTGAGCTATGGTCCGAAGAAGTTAGGGTTTTTGCATGCTCTAGAATTCAGTCTCGAACAGGCGACCTTGGGAAAAGTGTCATAAATTTGTCTACAGTAATTGGATTTGAAATTTTTAAAAAGTTACCGAACATTAAGGGAATTTTTTTTGTTCTTTATAATTTTTAGGGAAGAAGGTTGAAACATTGACACGTGGCATTCCTTACAAGTTCACTCTACTGAACTAGTCCATAATCAGGACATCATGGGAGATTGTGCATAACATTACCTTGAATAATATAATTTTGGTCTCACTTTTAGTAATGGAAATACACCTCTTATATATACCATAAGATGGAGTTTAATATCTTGGAGAGCCAAAATTACAGAGATATAACAGTTTCAATATCTAGTTCCAAAAACAAGAAAAAAGGTGTGTATGTTTTTTTAATTTGCATAGCTTTTGTTTGAAAAATCAGTTTGAAGTGATTCAGAGGGTTTAGAGAAGCATATATATCATTATTTCATTCCAATAAGCCTAAAAAATAAAAATGGACACACCCAATAAGCAACTAAAAATCTATAATATGACCCATGAAGAAGAGGAAGAAATGAAACATGATATATCAAAGTTACAAGACCAAGTGAAACAGATTTCACCCTCCCAAAGAACAACCAAAAGTGTATTGGGAGTGATGAATGTTAATATGGAGGATTTAGAGAAAAAAATAAAAGGATATATGGAAGGTTTAAAATCAAACATGGAAGGTTTAACAAAGTTGCTGCAGGATAAGGCTTTCTAGTGGTGACAAGGTAATCCATGAAAATCATGATGAGGAAAAAAGGGATATGAACTATGATTTTAGAGACTCCAATGTTGGGCTTAAGACCCACCACAATCCAAGGATTGATATGAGGAATTTTTATGGTAAGGATCCGTTTACATGGATACTACGAATGGAACAATATTTTGATCTCCATGATGTGCAAGTGACACACAAAAGGTACACATTTCATCTTTATATTTAGAGCCCAATAAGTTTTTATGGTATAGATGGCTTTGTTCTCGTAAATTTTTTTTCACTTGGTCAATTTTTTATGGAGGAAATTATATCACATTATGAGGATACAAACAACAACACCTTATTTAGCCAATTGATAAATCTCAAACAAAAGGGTTCAATGGTGGAGCACATTGAGGACTTACAAAAATTTAATATTAGGGTAACTAATATTCTAGAGGAGCATAGGATTGATGTATTCATAGGGAATTTAAAGGATAACATCCAACATAAGTTTCTCCTTTGGGAACCTGATTCATTAGAGAAGGAATTCAGGGTGGCAAGAAACATTGAAAGCAAAACTATGATAACAAGGAATTCTACCAACTATAAAGATGGAAGTGTTAATAATCCTATAATTCCATAGCCTAGAATATTTACACCACAATAATTGGAAGAAAAAAGAGAAAAAGTTATTTTTTATAGTTGTGTTAGAAAATACACTAAAGGTCATAAGTGTGTTGAGAAGAAATTATTCTACATAGATTGTGACGAGAGGAAGAAAAGGAACAAGAAAAATAAGAGGAGGATATATATTGCATCTAAATTTGCATGCAAGGAGCTATTAATCCATGACCTTGTGTCCAATTCATATCACCATACCACAAAAGTAAAGGCCAATAGAAAAATAATAGAGCCCCAACCAAAATGATCAAACATGCATCAAGTAGTTGGTTCTAAACTACAAGGCCCATATGTGTGCACCTCACCACCTCATAGATTGGGGAAAGGTTTTAGGTCTATTGCATATTACCACACACCACTCGAGTGATATACCATGTCTGTAAAAAATCTCAATCCCTACACACAACTAAAAACAAATAGAGACAAAAAGTGACCTTCCTGGGAAGATCGTTAGATCGAATATCATAGAATCAACCATATATCATGTTGAATAAAAATACATCTAGGGAAGGAACATATGTTTCTATTAATAATGAAAATAAACCAAATTAAAAGCTTATACCTTCGCCTCAAATCTTCCTCTCCACGATCTGGTAGAGTCTCCCCACTATAACAAAGAAATGAGCACGAATATCAACACTCAAGAAACAAAGACCTCACAAGTTGTATCACAAATGGGAAGATGGAAGAATAGACTCAAGATGGCTCTCCAAAACTAACCTCACCCTATCAAATGGTAAAATATAAATAGGTAGAAGAGAGGTCCCAAGAGGATGTATGTAGACACTCAGGACGACGAGAAGTCATGGAAACTTCTAACTGATAAGTTCTGGCCAACTCGAATAGGTGACAAGTCGAACTGATCTC